>JAXIVJ010003942.1:0-88278 GCA_036785665.1 Chirona hameri | reverse complement strand
TAGGGTCGAGCAGAGCACGGAATTTCCACTTAACACGCGCCCTGGAGGGGGGCGAAATCCGCCCACCCCTCCGGTTTTTCGAGGATAGCGCAAAAACGGCGGCGCGCAGCGCCGCCGTTTTTTGTATACCTGTTTAGAAAAGAACTTCCCGCATGATGTAAAATTATTGGCCTCAGGTCATCTCAGGTCAGGTCACCAGACCAGGTCACGTGATGACCTAAACTCCAAAACGTTTGCAGTAGTACCACAGCCACAGTTTTACGCCGATCGGTTTAAATCTTGCAGGACTTCATAAGATCATAGATACCAACAATTTGTTCATCTCGGATTTATAATATCGGTGACCTAAGGTCAGGTCAATTTTGTGACCGCCAGCACGGTTTTATCAATAACTATCGACATAATGAAGATAGAGAAGAGAAAACGGTACCAATATGTTTGTCTCATCGAGACACGTGTCCCAATATGCAACATGACCAACTTCGGTCACCACTTGACCTTGACCAGAGGTCAGATTTCTCAGTTGACCTAACCCGGTCACCATGAATATGATTCGAAGCGCCTTGACAAGACACACGCGATGGCGTAAACATTATTGCTTTATCTTTATTAGGTAAAAGGTTATTTGGGAAAACAGTTTTGAAAACAAAATCACCTTTTTGACATTCGATGACCTCTGGAGCCTAAACTATTGACCTGAGCTCAAATCTGAGGACAACTGTGTGGATTGCATTTTTCAATGACTTTCGATTGTTCTTTTCCGTTTGCTGCTAACTATCATAGTTCCCGAGATATTTTGGGGTGTTCGAACCGAAGTCTTGAAAACTTGAAAATCTGACCCTTGATGACCTCTGGTGACCTCAATATTGACCTGAAAAAAAATTAACGAAATACTTTCGAAAGAGCTTGTCTCGAGCTATCTAACGTCGTTTCCCGCTTGTCGCTACGTTGCGTGGTTTTCGAGATCATAGGGGGGGGGGGGCGAAATCCCCCCCTCCAGGGCGTGTAATTATCAGAGGCCCTCCAGGGCGCGTGTTAAAGGGAGATAACCAACTTTTTATTGTGTTAGCAAAGATTAATTTGGCTACCGCTATGGTATTAAAATGATGTGATCTAAATTTAACCCTCGCCCTTCGGGGGTCCTAAAACGACTCCCCCTGAGGTTTTTCTTGAATAACTTTTGAGACATGCGGTGCATCTTGCTGACATTTTTAGTAGCTAAGTATACAACAATTGTTCGTAAGCTGTAAAAATTTCATTGAAATTTGTGAAGAAATTTGGGAAATAATGATGTTTTGATGACGTCATGTTGGTGGAAAAACGATAAATGTTTGACAAATTGTAAAATACAGAGTTGTAAAGCAAATTGCAAACGCAATTGAGCAAAGATATAAAACGTAATTTTATTCAAAATGGCTATCTCGAACGAACAAAAAACGAACAAAAACTGATTTTTGGGGGAAAAATCACTACAAAATCAAAATTTTCAAAGATGTTAAAAAACCGGAATATATGTGAGAGAACTGAGTATGGACAATAATCAAACCAAATTTCGAAAAATATATCTACTTTTGACAGAGTGATGGCTCCCTAAGTGTAAGAAATCTATGACGTCATTTTTTTAATAACTTTTTTGGATTTTTTTGCCAGATACGAATAAATCATTACCTTTTCTGTATTTCTGAGGCAAAAATGATCTAGGAGCATATCTTTTTATGTACATTTATAAATTTCTCATTTTGAGGTTTTCTAACAGAGCAAAATCGCTATTCTGCATGTGGTCGATCGAGGTTATTCACTTGACCTGGAAGGTCACTCGTTGACCCGAAACCTAAAAATTGCAAACCGTTAGATTCCAAACATGACAAGCAACATGTTGGTTCTTACCGCGTTGCTCTATATTGCTTGGTTGGGAAGTTAACAGGTGGGTCGTTTTAGGATCCCCCCTAGGGCGACGGTGAAAAAAGCTCCCGTAGGGCGAGGGTTAAGAATTAAATAAAATTATCCCTATTTCAAAATTGGAAGTTTGGGAAAATTAATGATCGGTGTTTTCCCTCCACTATTGGAAAGCGCAACATCATGCTTTGGCATCAATCTGTTCAACGTTGTTGAATAGGCACTTATAAACAAATCGCCGACACTAAATAGGGCGCCGTCCGGGGCCAAGCTAAACTGCCGTTTTCATTCTCCTTTTTCAAATGATTGTTGATTATTCATAACAGTTTGACACATATTCGCAAAATATAGACTGCAGGAAACATATTGCATACCTTCATGATAAATAGCAATGCGTAAGGAGGCCAATTTACTGAATTCGTTACCGAGTACTTGCTGAGTACCGACCGATATAAGCGTTGATCGCTTATCGGTAGGAAACTGCCAAAATCTTTTGGTAGAAATGTTGATATGCAAAATGTGTTGGATTTACATCATATTTTGGCCTCGTCTATCGTTTTCAGGTGCTAACTCAATTTTTGTGGAAAAAGGTGATTATCTCCCTTTAACGAACTCAAGTAAGCAAATTGTCCTCATTTCATTCGGACAATTTGCACAGTTAACAGTCTCACTTCGTTCGACTGTTAACTGTGGGAAATAATACCCTCACTTCGCTCGTGTATTATTTCAAAATACCGTGGTCTGTTCGACCCGAATAATCCCTGTTAGCCAAAATGTGTTGCAGGTTAATTATATATTGTTACATAAGTTAAATATAAATTAATTTAAGTATAAAAAACACATTAAACTTAAATCAAAGACATGGGCTATCAAAAATCCAAGAGAAGTTGTAACAAGACACAAGAGGCATTGTAAAGTTCATGAGACGTGAATGTACCACACTACTCTGTTATGTTAATGACTTTTAAGTACGGAAAGCAAAACCAAATAATAAGGCTATAATTATACAGTTAATAATTATGACATGTATTTACAATATGGTGATTGTTGCTGTACTCGGGTTTGTTAATGTTAAATTTACGAAATATTATTTGAGTCGTTTGATGCCAAATTACCATTATCAACAATTGTCAACACCATGTTTATATTATCTGAGTGGCGCGTATTACAACGATGTTGTATTGTACTTCTTCTTTTTTTTTACAGTTTTAACTCGCGCACTGCAGGGGGTTTGCGCCGAACACTGCTGGGGGGTTGATTTCTGCCCCCGTGATATCTCAAAAACTATGCAACGTAGCGACAAGCAGAAAACAGTGTTTGATAGCTTGATACAATTTCTATCGAACGTATTCAGTATTTTTTAAGTCAGGTCAAAATTGAGGTCACCAGAGGTCATCAAAGGTAACATTTTCCAGTTTTTCCTGCTTTAGGACTTCGTTCCAGAAATTCCCATATATCTCGGAAACTATGCTAGCTAGAAACAAACAGAAAAAAAGCAATTCCCAGCCATTGTAATTTGCAATCGTCGAAGTGCCTTCAAATTTTATCTCAGATCAACATTTGAGGCCCAAGAAGTAAAAAAAGAAAAACATGCTGTTTTTTGTGTGTGCAAAAATCGTTTTTCGCTAATAACTTTTTACCTAAAAAAGATAACGGAAACCTGTTTGCTCCATTGTGTTTGCCTCGTCAAGGCGCATTTAATATGTTACATGGTGAACGTGTTAGGTCAACTTCAAAGTTTGACTTCAGGTCACGTGACCTTGACCTGACCTTGAATTTGGTGCTGAATATATCCGTAGCAAATTAACTCATCAATAGTGAGAAAAAAAATGACAATCCCTTCAACATCTACCTGAACAAACGAATTTTGCCAAAGAGTTTGACCTTGCCTGTTCTGTCGCAGCGTGTCAGTCACACTTGCGTGGAGCAGCAGCTGCAGTGGCAGTAGAACAGTAGAACAGTAGAACAGTAGAACAGTAGAACAGTAGAACAGTAGAACAGTAGAACAGTAGAACAGTAGAACAGTAGAACAGTAGAAGCAGTATAACAGTAGAAGCAGTATAACAGTAGAACAGTAGAACAGTAGAAGCAGTAGAAACAGTAGAAGCAGTAGAACAGTAGAACAGTAGAACAGTAGAACGGTAGAACAGTAGAACAGTAGAACAGTAGGACAGAGAACAGTAGAACAGTAGAACAGTAGAACAGTAGAACAGTAGAACAGTAAAAGCAGTAGAACCAGACGTCGTATCAGCAGATCAGCACGTCAGCACTGGTAAGGCGCGATAGACAGTGGCTGACTGATAACCGATTTTGTGTACCGCCAGCAAACCCCGCGCGCTGATTAGCTGACGCATCCCGTTTTTGTGTGGGTTGGGCGACTCCAGGGGCAGGCATGCTTGGCACGAATGGACTAAGCGTGCGTTCTGTTCAATGGAAGTTTCCGACCTCTGGTGTGCTCGGAATCTTGTGTAAACTTATCCATCTGCCTCTTGCGTGGGTCATCAATGACGTATTTATATCAAAGCAATCGTGAAATTTGTATAAGTTGATCATACAAGTAATATTAAGTTGCTTGTATGATCCAAGTTGTATCCCATTGGAACAAGTTGCCTGAAGAAGTAGTCTCAGCACCATACACAAGTTGCTTTAACACGCGCAGTTTGCTTTAACACGCACTTTTGTGCCCCCCCCCCCCCCTTTCCCCCTCCACACAAGTTGTTCGTTAATAGCTCGAACACGAAGCCGAGCAGGGTGTTGTTTTTGCGCAACATTAAAGCCAACCCAATAGCAGATCGTTTGACGAACAAAAAATTAAAATCGGTAGATACATTTTTTTAGTTATATGGATTTGACATCCAAGATGGCGGCCATAATCGAGGTCGGCGAAGAGATTTCTTCGGAACCAATAGTTGGATCGGGATGATTCAAAGCCATTCGGTAGACAATGTCAATGTTCATCCCCGGAAACAACTTTAAACACATTGCTGGTGACCTGTGACGTCACAGAGGTCAAATTCCCAAAATTGTGATATTTGGCCAGATTCGACCTTCGTGACCTCGTTTGACCATGAAGATATTGACCTAAGGTCACCCAAAATTCTGAAAATATAGATCATCATAGCACCTACATACCCGATAAGTTTGATCGTTCTAACTCTCATACTGTTGGCGATAGAGGGGACACTAAAGTGCCCCCCCCCCCCCCCTCCACTGCGTGTTAGTGGCATACCCCTCTCCACTACGCGTGTTAACCCGCGACTTACTGGGGGGGGGCTATTTTTTGCCCCCCCCCCCCCCCACTCACGTTATTTTGCAATACCTCCTAAACCAACACCAGTATCGTCACCAATCCTTCAGTACCTTCTTGTACATCAATTCTACACATGTTGGCAAAAGGAAGAAGGTGAGGTTTTGATGTCAACTGGGAATGACGTCAGTGTGACGTCATGTTCTTCGGTTTTATTTGAAAAATAATGGTTTGCGGAAAACGCTGGCAAAGGTACAATATTAAAGATAAATGCAATTGTCTTAAATCAAATAACTGAAAATAAACAGGGCTATTCAATTGCTATCTCGGATTTTTGATTTTTTTTTTAATTCAAAATTTTGAGAAATTCAAATACATTGTTTTTTAACAATATTTTCACAACAAAAATCAGAGTTATCCGAAAAACGAAATATATGTGATTGAGACATGTTCGGTAAATATGTGTACCAAATTTGAAGTCGATATCTTCACAAATGACTGACTTATGACCTTCAATGCCAAAAATCGACCACCTCTCACCGCATTACTATGCAAAAAAATGCATTTCCGTTTTTGCTTTTTACTTCTATTTATATGGAACAAACAATGTGCTAAGGTCATTTTTCGCGTTCTAGACAAACTTTGTTTACACAAAGTTTTTCACGAATAGTTTTTCACTAATAGCGACAAGGCAATAATTTTGATACCATCATGTTGGTCTTGTCAAGGCACTTCGACATATATTAGTGTTGACCAGGTTAGGTCAACTTCAAAATTTGACCTCAGGTCAAGGTCAAGTGGTGACCCAAGTAGGTCATGGTGCATATGGAAAGACGTACCTCGACGAGACAAACACATTGGTCTCGGTTTCACTTCTCTATCGTTATTATGTCGAGAGTTATTGACATACAACTGCTGGTGACCTCGGATGACCTCGGCTGACCCTGTAGGAGGTTCAATGAACAAAAATGACACCTAGTTCATCAATAATGGCTTATAATAACATGATCCAGAAGGAATTAGACTGATATCTTGTGTATCCTTGGAATAGGAAGCATTTGAATATGTCCCCATTGGCTTATAATGGGCAGGACACGCAATAAACCCGACCTTAGGTCGCTGATATAAACAAAAAGTGCAAGATGAAAGAATTTTAGATATATATGACCTTATGGAATTATGTAAGTGTAAAACCGATCATCCACAAACTGTGACTGTGGTACGACCACAAGTTGTTTTGGAGGTGGGGTCACGTGACCTGGTCTGGTGACCTGACCTGAGATGATCCGAGGTATTTTTATTTACATAATGTGTGTAATTGATGCCCAAACAGCTATGCTAAAAACGGCGACGCTGCGCGCCGCCGTTTTTTTCGCTATCCTTGAAAAACCTGAGGGGGGTGTCTAAACCCCCCCCCCCCCCGCACGGCGCAGGTTAAGTATTGCCATGGCAGGAGTGTTTCTACAGATACCAATTTAATTGTGTGTGTAGTCAGTGAACATATAACATATATTGGCCGACCCGTTACCGGTTGGATATGGGTTCCTTTGGCTGTAATATAAAAAGCCAAGCTACCGGCAGCTCGGCAGTTCCGTTTGACGTCGTTAAATGATACCAGCAGACATCGAGAGCCTCTGAAGGCGTTCGTTTTAGTTTCCGTTACTTCGCCTGTAATTGGGGTTTCCTGTCGGCGATTCTATCAATAAACAACAATGCCCGGATTCACGTGGTGACCGTTGAGGGGTTGACGCGAGATATTTATTGAGTGATGAGGAGGGAACGATTGGCGCTCTAGGGATTGCACTTTTTATGTCTTAATGTCTTTATGTTTTATGACTGTATATCTTTACAGAGACGGTACGGCATCACAGCTGGCACGTGTGAACACACATGGCCCGATGACATACCTTGATCTGAGCTTCCTTGATCTGAGCTTCACCTAAGAGCCATGATATGGGGTCAGGCTGCGACAATGGCTACTACTATCCAGACTAGTTATTGATTAAACTATGATTGAATCGATTGGAATCATTCAATCAAAATCCCATGAATAAAAAAAGAATCGATTCACCACCGTTTTTGTATTAATGAATCATGATTGAATCAAAACCTGCGTAAAAACAAGGCTGATTGAATAAAAAAGGTTGTGCAATGCTATTTCAATGGCGAGTCAAACGTGATTTGATCCAAAAAAAATTGATTCTTTGAATCGGAAATAATAATTTCTCAAAATGGTTATCCATGAATCAAACGGTGACTGAATCATTCATATTCCAAAATGAATCGTGATTGAATCCTTCCAAAGAAGGTAAATCAGTAACCAGTCTGCTACTATCGAATTATACGTGTAATAAAACATACACATCCATAAACATGTGTCGCATCAATTTCGTACTTCTTGCCAATAGTGACCTTTTGTGACCTGACCTTGACCTTTGCTTACAATTTCACTTTTGCTTATGCGGAAGATGCATTATACCTTTGAGAGCACTTTGGGTGGTAATAGTCGCAATATAAGGCTTGGAATGGAAAGTATAGCCATCAACTCAAATACCTCGAGTTTTACCTTTGACCTGACCGTGACCTGACATGTGACCTGATTTAAAACACATGTTATGCCTTATAATGGTCTCATTTAGAGCTTTCGATCGCCGCCTTGCACGTCTCGCTGCGGTCATTGGTTCGGAAGATATGAGGGATGGGGTGGGGGCGGGGGTAAATGTACCCCCCTCTCCCAGTGGGGCACAACACATGCTTATTTGCTTTAAAAATGTCCGGTTGTACCTAAGCACTAATTTGCATCGACTTCTGAGGATCTCCGATCACAATTGGACAGAATATAAACGATGTATTATCTATTTAACACATTATGACACATACATACATACATACATACATACATACATACATACATACATATACAATAAATATATACATATCACATACCCTATCATAACCGTCCACCTAGAAAATGCAGGACAAAATATGCTTCATACTTTACACTGTATTTATGTTCTCCAAACGACAGTTTTAATATAGCGATTTCACATAATACTGTCTATTTTGTTTTACTGCTTCAATACTATTAGCGTCATACAATACACCAGGGTATATCAGCACCATGAAAAACACAGATATACTCTAGCCTGGTTCCGATCGTTTCCGTCTTACCATCACTTGCAGAGGTTTGTAAGAGGAACGCATCGCGGCCGTCGCGCTGGACGGCGTGTCCAGTTTCGACGGCACCGCGGTAGCCGCGACTGTGCGCGGCCGAGTGGATGCGAGACGCGTCCCCCGTCTGCGCTCTGCCTGGCTCCGCCCGCGCCGCTGACGCAGGGCCGGGCGGCCGCTGTGGCGCGGCGCGGCCGTGACCCGCTCGGGTCGTGTTCTTCGAGCGGCAGCGACATCTATTCCGCTGACCACGCGCCACTACTGCCACCTGGTGCCGCCGCGAAGCCGGAGCCGAGCGCTGACTGCGGCCGGCTTGCTACGCCGGTCTATGAGGGGGCACCAGCGGCATCATCAAGACGACACAGACATCTTCTGCAGCCGCCCCGCCTGACGATGCGACAGACGCAGCAGGCTGTGAACCGTGCGGCCTTGGCCTCATCGTGTGCACTGAAGGTTGGCCACCTGAATGTGCGTTCTCTGACAGCGCATCTAGACGAGGTCAACCATCTGCTGCTGCGGGAGCAGTTGGACGTGCTTTGTCTCAGCGAGACATGGCTGACCAATGCAGTTGACACCAGCATGCTGCTGTTCCCCGGCTACACCATCAGCCGTCTAGATCGACGGACCAGGAAGACGGGAGGCGGGGTTGCCATCGTCCACCGCAGCACACTGAGGGCCGAGAAGCTGCGGGTGCCCACTGTCAACTCGACACTCGAAGCACTCTGGCTGCAGATCATCAGCCAATCCACCATCATCGTCGGCGCAGTGTATCGCCCTCCATCTGGTCCGTCTACGCCAGCCATCGACGACCTCCGCCACCAGCTCACGCACGTTCTGTCGCATGACCGACCAACCTTCGCACTTGGAGACCTCAACTTCGACCTTCTTCACCCTGAGAAGCCAGGTGTATCGTCTTACGCACAGCAGCTTAGCGACCTGTCGTTAACTCAGCTGATCACGGAGCCGACCCGGCCTGGTCCGAGACCTACGCTGATCGACCACGTGACAACAAACCGACCGGACCTGACATCAGCCGCCCGAGTGACGCCGTGCAACATCAGCGACCACGACCTTATCACTGTGGCCGTCACCGATATCAAGGCACGTCGCAGTCCCGACATCATCACCGTCAGGTCCACACAACGCGTCAACAAGGACGCCCTCTGTCTCGACCTCCTCCAAGCCGACTGGAAACAGGTCTATGAAGCAGCTGACTCCACCACCGACATGTGGAACAGCTTCATCGCTGTATGGGATCCGATCATAAATCAGCACATGCCTATGCGGACCATCAAGGTGAAACACAGACCGTGTCCATGGCTGGATGACGATTCGGTGCGGGAGGCCATGGCAGCTCGGGACCAGGCACGGACTGACAAGGACCTCATTCCATGTGACGCCACCGAAAGAGAGTTCCGTGAAAGTCGGAACGCCGTAAAGGTTGTCATCAACCGCGCGTGCACCTCTTACTACGCGTCTACCTACAAGCACTCCCGTCCAAAGACCTGGAAAAACATCAGGCAGTTCCTGGTCTCGTCTGGGAAGGCGCAGCCGAGGACAGCCAGTGCAGCACCGGCGGATCCTGAGTGGCCGGACCGACTGAATCGGTTCTTCACGTCAGTCGGCTCCGACGTGGCGCACGCGCTGGCGGAGAGCGACGCTGGAGAGACGCTGTCGCCCCGCCCACCCCGTGTGTGTGCCGGGTCGTTTGTGCCGTATCCTGCGACCCTTCCGGAACTCTCGGCAGCGCTGAAGCGCATGGGTATGTCTCGCGCCTGCGGCCCTGACGGCATAACCGTCCATATGCTGAGAATGACCTTTCCAGTGGTGGGACCGCACTTGCTGAGGCTCGTAAATTCCTGTATCATGAATTGTGACATGCCCGACCAGTGGAAGGCTGCTACCGTTACGGCTCTCCATAAAAAGGGTGAAACTACGGACCCCAACAACTATCGCCCGATTTCTGGTCTCCCTGTTGTGGCGAAGTTGTGTGAGCGTGTGGTCTGCACCCAATTGATGGATTACCTGACGACCCACCATATACTGTGTCCTCAGCAGTACGGTTTCCGGCCGGGACTGTCCACAGAGGCGGCCCTGCTCGACACTGTCACGTATGCAACAGACAACATTGATAAAGGCATGATGACGTCACTCGTCACAACTGACACGTCTAAGGCCTTTGACAGTGTCGAGCATGATCGTCTCCTGGACAAGCTAGAGTGGTATGGTGTCCAGCGTGAATGGTTCGCGGCCTGGCTGCGGGGTCGTACCCAGACTGTGCGGGGTGGCTGTAGTGGTGCCCTGGAGGTGACGCACGGGGTGGTCCAGGGGTCCATTTTAGGGCCTGTACTGTTTTTACTCTTCACCAACGATTTGCCGCAGCATCTTCCATTCGGGAGGATCGTGATGTATGCTGACGATGCCCAGTTCATTGACGCTGACTTCCCATCAAATGTTCATGATCTGAAAAATCGTGTTGAAAGCTCTCTTGACATAGCTTTGAAGTGGTTCACACAGAACCGTCTAAAAATTAATCCGGCAAAAACAAAGATGCTCCTCCTGAGATCTCGCCGTCAAAAAGTCATCTCAGACTTCTCTGTTCATTTTGGTAATGATGAAATTTTGCCCTCACAAAGCGTCAAGGTGCTTGGTGTCGTCATCGACTCACATCTGACATGGAAATGTCACATTACGTCTGTTGTGCAGCGCTGCTACTGTGTACTGGTGGGTCTGGCGCGAATCAGACATAAGCTCCCAAAATGCATCAGACAGCTGTTGATAGAGGCACTCGTCTTCCCCCACATACGTTATTGTATAACGGTGTGGGGAAACTGTTCCGCAGCACAGAAGCTGCGTGTACAAAAGGGAATCAACTTCGGTGTCCGCATCGTGACCGGACTTGGCAGGCGTGACCATGTCAGTCCGTCATTGCGTGAACTGGGGTGGCCCAATGTTGATGAAATGATCACCGAACGCGATATTGCCACAATGCGCCACCTCACAACATCCACCAGTGCCTCCGAACTATTGCGACAGCGATTGTTGCGGCGCGCCGATGTATCCGCTCGCCGCACGCGCGGCACTGAAGCCGGCCACTTCGAGCTGCCCCGCGTGCGGACAGAATTCGCCCGGCGCAGCTTTGTGTACCGAGCCACGAGCGCCTGGAACGACCTTACGCTGGAGGCTAGGCGATAGTCAATCGTTAATTTTACCGTAGATTGCGATCGGTGTCTGCGGCTGGGAGCGGCCTATGTTGCCACCTGCCACTCTTTTTGCCGCGTGTTCTGTTTTACCGTGTGTATTTTTCATCACTGTATGTTTTACTGTTTTTATCCTATTGTGTATTATTAATGTAATGACGTGGATTCCACAAAAGCCATATATGGAGGTTCCGAAATACATATCTGTATCTGTATCTGTATCTGTATCTGTTTCAGCACATGCATAATATTAAAATAATAATAGGTACATATTTGTTATTATTATTAAAGATAAAAAAGGCACAGTTTGGTGAAGACCCGCATCTCGAGGCAGACTCGAGGAGACGATGCCTGTCCGCACATCCCAAATAACAAAATACCTTTTCATCACTCCACGCGCACCTCAACAAATGCAGACACCACCGCAACGACCGACTCAGAAAACCGTTGTGAAACACTCGGCAGCTACGGCAACATTCACTGCAACCACCAAAGTAACCACTACAGGAACAACCCATGCAGTAACCAATATAGCAAATAATACCTAGGCGAAACACAACAATAATCAAAATGCCAGTCTTTGCTGTCAAAACTACAACACTCAGTCCAAGAAAACTACAGCAACTAATGAAACCAACATCGGAGCAACCTTTGAACAACCACAGCATCAACTGCAACAGCGATACAAGCAGCGAACAACGTGCAGACATAATTTCTGCGCCACAGCCTAACTGCCAGACGTGCAGCTGTGCCGGGCAGCAGCCCTGCACTGCGGTACAGTCTAACTGCCACTGGTACAGCTGTGCCGAACAGCAGCCCTGCACTGCGGTAAAGTCTAACTGCCAGTGGTACAGCTGTGCCGGACAGCAGCCCTGCACTGCGGTACAGTCTTACTGCCAGCGGTACAGCTGTGCCGGGCAGCAGCCCTGCACTGCGGTACAGTCTTACTGCCAGTGGTGCTGCTGTACCGGGCAGCAGCCCTGCACTGCGGTACAGCCTAACTGCCAGTGGTGCTGCTGTGCCGGACAGCAGCCCTGCACTGCGGTACAGTCTAACTGCCACTGGTACAGCTGTGTCGGACAGCAGGCCTGCACTGCGGTACAGTCTAACTGCCAGTGGTGCTGCTGCGCCGGACAGCAGCCCTACACTGCGGTACAGTCTAACTGCCAGTGGTGCTGCTGTGCCGGACAGCAGCCCTGCACTGCGGTACAGCCTAACTGTCACTGGTGCGAGTTCGGCAGACTTGGGCGCATTGTTTGCGATAAACACAGCTGGCCAGGACCAAGACGCAACCCTGCCAAGGCTCAGAGTGCACAATCAAGATACGAATATATTAATAAAGAAGCAAAATAATGTGTACATCATACAATTATTTTAATGACACCATGGCGTGTAATGGAAAAATAATGGGATATAAAATATACTCTTATCCACGAGACAACACAAGTTTGGGTAAAACATTCGTTGTAGCAATATTAGCATCTAACCAGTTGATAACATGATTGAATTGAACACAAAACATGGCACGTACGTACACACAGCGCAATTCATAATCCACGACACCAATGTGACCGACCGACAGAATTTAATGCCGGTCCCGGCCGTGAACATTTTTGAGGAAGATACATTTGCCAGAGTTGTCAGCAACTCTGCCAGCTGAACGAAACACCGTCAATTCGGTGTCAGGCACGGTATTATGTGACAGCAGACTGCACACCAACCAAACGGCAGCCGACCACGTGATGCCTCGGATGGTTCTGGATGTTACTGGAAAGAAAACAAGGCATGCAATGCTGTCACACGTGTAAAACTTAGGATGTTACATGTCATCGTTCGTTGTTGTACATATAGTGTTTGTTTAATGATTCTGCTGTTGTGATCAAACAAACAAAAACGGTAAATGAAAGTGTGATAAGAGCCGTTTTCACGAAGGATTTTATTCGCCGGGCGATTGGGGCGTTTAGGGCGTTTGGGGCGATTGAGGCGATTGGGGCGTTGGGGGTAAATAGGTATATAGCTTGTAAGAACACGGCCTTTTCCGGTTATTTTTGGTATCAATCACAATTTTATGAATTAATGTATAAGTATATGCACTTACAATGCATTATTTACCGTTAGTTTTCTTTGAATATTCAAATTCATGACCAAATCTGGCAATTTTGGGTTGTGTTAGTTTCTTCTACAAAACATACCGAAAACGCCCCAAAAAGTGGCTAAAAAGTATACTAGATAATCAGCTTTGATTAAATAAAATACGCAGTTGACAGTAATTTAGGGCAAAATTGAAGATATTAATGGCAAAGAAATATAACATTATGATGAAAAATGCAATAAAATGTCAAAAGCATAGAAAGGCCTTAATTCAACGTTGCTCCGTCCCGCTGAGATCGTCCAATTTAGAGCGGTAACTTCGTTGGTTGTCGAAAACCGGAACAATCCTTACTCATTTATTTAAGCAACGAATCACACCAAATGTTCTTTATGTGATTAATTGATTAATAGATGAATCTCACAAAAAGACTGAAAGGACCTCAGAAAAGGCACTTATAAACCCATGAAACATGTGGGCTTTCTACAGCCACTGGTACTGAAAACTTAAAAATGGCTGCTATAGATCGAACAGACACCATTGCTGGGCGCAGACCACGGCCCTGCGCATGTGCAACGTGACGTCAGGCGACCGGCCGGCCGGTCGCCATGGTGATCGGCCGGCAAGCGCCGGAGACACGTGCGCAACGTGACGTCAGGTGACCGGCCGGCCGGTCGCCATGGTGACCGGGCGGTGGCGCCTGCGCAGAGCCAGCGCAGAGCCGAAGCAAGCATTCCCGTCATCTTACAACAAATGATCAAAACGAAATCGCTAATTATCATTAATCCTTGCTTTCAAAAGTCCATACGACTGCAAATATTACTGGAATAATTCATCTGGTTTCTCTAGTTAGTACCCAATTGAACTAAGCTAGTTTTCCTGGAAGCCATGTCATTGCAAATATGACAATTCCCGAACCCTGCACTTCCGGGATTCGAGCAAGATGGAGTCGCACCAAACGCCCCAAACCGCCACAACCATCTGGCATCACCAGAGCTAGTTTAGGATGAAATTGTTAATTTTAAGTAAACTATGGTGTTATCGTTAAAATGGAATTTCCAGAAAAATGCATTCATTCATGAAGTTGCGATTGATACCAAAAATCACCGGGAAAAGCCGTGTTCTTACAAGCTATAGACCCATTATCCGAAACGCCCCAATCGCCTCAATCGCTCCAAACGCCCCAAACGCCCCAATCGCCCCAAACGCAAAATCGTTCGTCAACACGGCTAATGACGTTCATATGTGCGTGTTTGTAAAAAGTAGAGATTAGGCCCTACAAAATTCTCAGAATGATGGTCATAGTAATTTAACTCCAGCCAAAACTAGCCCTAAGAGCTTGTGTATACATTACAATGATCACGTTGATATTCTTCGTTTTAGATTATATTATTTGAAGCCCCGCATACAGAAGTATACAGCCCGCACGCTTTTGACAAGACATGTTCATGACAACACCTCGACAAAAACTTTCCAAAGTTTAATCGAAACGCTTCCATTATGGTTTACCCTTTCGGCCGAGAAGCCATACCTTTACCCTTTTTACCTCGTTCCTGTGAAGGTCCCTTGCCCTTGCTGTCTTTCCCCGTAGCATTTTCACCCGAGGTACCTTTGCCCCTGCTGTCTTTCCCCTTAGTGTTTTCATGTGAGGGCGTCTTGCCATTCTCGTCTTTCTCACTGGACGTATCATGTGAAGGTCCCTTGTCCCCGCTTCCTTTTCCTTGAGGGCCGTGGCCGTTTGGTGATGTTGTTGACGCCGTGATGGCTGAATTGTTTGGTGGGGTCATTGCCGATGAAATTTGTATAGAAATATCCACTATTGACTGGTTAATCGTAGTTTGTGATCTGGATTCAGGAGATACAATTTCAGAGGTTATTGAGGAGTCAGTTGGGGTTAAGGGGAATGTTTCCGTAGTGTTGTCTGTAGTGTTGTCTGTAGTGGTGTCTGTAGTGGTGTCTGTAGTGGTATCTGTAGTGGTGTCTGTAGTGTTGCTTGTAGTGGTATCTGTAGTGGTATCTGTAGTGGTGTCTGTAGTGGTGTCTGTAGTGGTGTCTGTAGTGGTGTCTGTAGTGGTGTCTGTAGTGGTAATTGTAGTGGTGTCTGTAGTGGTGTCTGTAGTGTTGTCTGTAGAGGTGTCTGTAGTGGTGTCTGAAGTGCTGTCTGTAGTGGTGTCTGTAGTGGTGTCTGTAATAGTGTCTGTAATGGTGTATGTAGTGGTGTATGTAGTGTTGTCTATAGTGGTGTATGTAGTAGTGTCTGTAGTGGTGTCTGTAGTGTTGTCTGTAGTGGTGTATGTAGTGGTGGCTGTAGTGGTGTCTGTAGTGTTGTTTGTAGTGGTATCTGTAGTGGTGTCTGTAGTGGTATCTGTAGTGGTGTCTGTAGTGGTGCCTGTAGTGGAGTCTGTAGTGGTGTCTGTAGTGGTGTCTGTAGTGGTGTCTGTAGTGGTGTCTGTAGTGTTGTCTGTAGTGGTATCTGTAGTGGTATTTGTAGTGGTATCTGTAGTGGTGTCTGTAGTGGTGTCTGTAGTGGTGTCTGTAGTGGTGTCTGTAGTGGTGTCTGTAGTGGTGTCTGTAGTGGTGTCTGTAGTGGTGTCTGTAGTGGTGTCTGTAGTGTTGTATGTAGTGTTGTCTGTAGTGGTGTCTGTAGTGGTGTCTGTAGTGGTATCTGTAGTGGTGTATGTAGTGGTGTCTGTAGTGTTGTCTGTAGAGGTGTCTGAAGTGCTGTCTGAAGTGCTGTCTGTAGTGGTGTCTGAAGTGGTGTCTGTAGTGGTGTCTGTAATGGTGTATGTAGTGGTGTATGTAGTGTTGTCTATAGTGGTGTATGTAGTAGTGTCTGTAGTGGTGTATGTAGTGTTGTCTGTAGTGGTGTATGTAGTGGTGGCTGTAGTGGTGTCTGTAGTGGTGTCTGTAGTGATATCTGTAGTGGTGTCTGTAGTGGTGTCTCTAGTGGTGTCTGTAGTGGTGTCTGTAGTGGTGTCTGTAGTGGTGTCTGTAGTGGTGTCTGTAGTGGTGTCTGTAGTAGTGTATGTAGTAGTGTCTGCAGTGGTATCTGTAGTGGTGTCTGTAGTGGTGTCTGTAGTGTTGTCTGTAGAGGTGTCTGTAGTGGTGTCTGAAGTGCTGTCTGTAGTGGTTTCTGTAGTGGTGTCTGTGGTGCTGTCTGTAGTGGTGTCTGTAGTGGTGTATGTAGTAGTGTCTGCAGTGGTATCTGTAGTGGTGTCTGTAGTGGTGTCTGTAGTAATGTCAGTAGTTGTGTCTGTATTGGTGTCTGTAGTGGTGTATGTGTCTGTAGTGGTGTCTGTAGTGGTGTATGTGTCTGTAGTGGTGTCTGTAGTGGTGTATGTATATGTACTGGTGTCTGTAGTGGTGTATGTAGTGGTGTCTGTAGTGGTGTCTGTAGTGGTGTCTGTATTGGTGTGTGTAGTGGTGTCTGTAGTGGTGTCTGTAGTGGTGCCTATAGTGGTGTCTGTGGTGGTGTCTGTAGTGGTGTCTGTAGTGGTGTATGTAGTGGTGTCTGTAGTGGTGTCTTTAGTGGTGTCTGTAGTGGTGCCTGTAGTGGTGCCTGTAGTGCTGTCTGTAGTGCTGTCTGTAGTGCTGTCTGTAGTGGTGTCTGTATTGGTGTATGTAGTGGTGTATGTAGTGTTGTATGTAGTGGTATCTGTAGTGGTGTATGTAGTGGTGTCTGCAATGGAGTATGTAGTGATGTCTTTAGTGGTGTCTGTAATGCTGTCTGTAGAAGTGTTTTTAGTGCTGTATGTAGTGTTACCTGTATTGGTGTCTGTAATAGTATACGTAGTGGCGTCTGTAGTGGTGTCGGTAGTGGTGTCTGTAGTGGTGTCTGTAGTGGTGTCTGTAGTGGTGTCTGTAGTGGTGTCTGTAGTGGTGTCTGTAGTGGTGTCAGTAATGGCGTCTGTAGTGGTGTCTGTAGTGGTAACCGTAGTGTTGTCTGTAGTAGTGTCTGTAGTGGTGTCTGTAGTGGCGTCGGTAGTGGAGTCTGCAGTGGTGTCTGTATTGGTGTATGTAGTGGTGTCGGTAGTGGTGTCTGTAGTGGTGCCTATAGTGGTGTCGGTAGTGATGTATGTAGTGGTGTCTGAAGTGGTGTCGGTAGTGGTGTCGGTAGTGGTTTCTGTAGTGGTGCCTCTAGTGGTGTCGGTAGTGATGTCTGTAGTGGCGTCTGTAGTGGTGTCTGTAGGTTTTCCTGTGGTGGTGTCTGTACTGGTGTCTGTAGTGGTGTATGCAGTGGTGTATGTAGTGGTGTTTGTAGTGGGGTCTGTGGTGGTGTTTGTAGTGGGGTCTGTAGTGGTGTTTGTAGTGGGGTCTGTAGTGGTGTATGTAGTGGGGTCGGTAGGGTTCCCTGTAGTGGTCTTTGTAGTGGTGTCTGTAGTGGTGTCTGTAGTGGTATCGGTAGTGGTGTCGGTAGTGGTGTCTGTAGTGGTGTCGGTAGGGTTCCCTGTAGTAGTGTCTGCAGTGGTGTCGGTAGGGTTCCCTGTAGTGGTGTCTGTAGTGGTGCGGGTAGGGTTCCCTGTAGTGGTGTCAGTAGTGATGTCGGTAGGGTTCCCTGTGGTGGTGTCGGTAGGGTTCACTGTGGTGGTGTCTGTAGGGTTCACTGTGGTGGTGTCGGTAGGGTGCCCTGGGGTGGTGTCTGTAGGGTTCACTGTGGTGGTGTCGGTATGGTTCCCTGTGGTGGTTTTGGTAGGGTTCCCTGTGGTGGTGTCGGTAGGGTTCCCTGTGGAGGTGTCGGTAGGGTTCCCTGTGGCGGTGTCGGTAGGGTTCCCTGTGGCGGTGGCGGTAGGGTTACCTGTGGTGGTGTCGGTAGGGTTCCCTGTGGTGGTGTCGGTAGGGTTCCCTGTGGTGGTGTTGGTAGGGTTCCCTGTGGTGATGTCGGTAGGGTTCACTGTGGTGGTGTCTGTAGGGTTCACTGTGGTGGTGTCGGTAGGGTTCCCTGTGGTGGTGGCGGTAGGGTTCCCTGTGGTGATGTCGGTAGGGTTCCCTGTGGTGGTGTTGGTAGGGTTCACTGTGGTGGTGTCGGTAGGGTTCCCTGTGGTGGTTTCGGTAGGGTTCTCTGTGGTGGTGTCGGTAGGGTTCCCTGTGGTGGTGTCGTTAGGGTTCCCTGTGGTGATGTCGGTATGGTTCCCTGTGGTGGTGTCGGTAGGGTTCCCTGTGGTGGTGTCGGTAGGGTTCCCTGTGGTGGTGTCAGTAGGTGTCCCTGTGGTGGTGTCGGTAGGGTTCCCTGTGGTGGTGTCGGTAGGGTTCCCTGTGGTAGTGTCTGTAGGGTTTCCTGTGGTGATGTCGGTATGGTTCCCTGTGGCGGTGTCGGTAGGGTTCCCTGTGGTGGTGCCAGTAGGGTTCCCTGTGGTGATGTCGGTAGGGTTCCCTGTGGTGGTGTCGGTAGGGTTCCCTGTGGTGGTGTCGGTAGGGTTCCCTGTGGTGGTGTCGGTAGGATTCCCTCTGGTGACGTCGGTAGGGTTCCCTGTGGTGGTGTCGGTAGGGTTCCCTGTGGTAGTGTCGGTAGGGTTCCCTGTGGTGGTATCTGTACTGGTGTATGTAGTGGTGTATGCAGCGGTGTCTGAAGTGGTGTTTGTAGTGGGGTCTGTAGTGGTGTTTGTAGTGGGGTCTGTAGTGGGGTTTGTAGTGGGGTCTGTAGTGGTGTTTGTAGTAGGGTCGGTAGGGTTCCCTGTAGTGGTGTTTGTAGTGGTGTCTGTAGTGGTGTATGTAGTGATGTCTGTAGTGGTGTCGGTAGTGGTGTCGGTAGTGGTGTCTGTAGTGGTGTCGGTAGGGTTCCCTGTAGTTGAGTCTGTAGTGGTGTCGGTAGTGGTGTCTGTAGTGGTGTCGGTTGGGTTCCCTGTAGTTGAGTCTGTAGTGGTGTCGGTAGGGTTCCCCGTAGTGGTGTCTGTGGTGGTGTCGGTAGGGTTCCCTGTAGTGGTGTCTGTAGTGGTGTCGGTAGGGTTCCCTCTAGTGGTGTCTGCAGTGGTGTCGGTAGGGTTCCCTGTAGTGGTGTCTGTAGTGGTATCGGTAGGGTTCCCTGTAGTGGTGTCTGTAGTGGTGTCGGTAGTGGTGTTTGTAGTGGTGTCGGTAGTGGTGTCTGTAGTGGTGTATGTTGTGTTGTCCGTAATGTTGTTTGTAGTGGTGTCGGTAGGGTTCTCTGTGGTGTCTGTAGTGGTGTCGGTAGTGGTGTCTGTAGTGGTGTCTGTAGTGGTGTATGTAGTGGTGTCTGTAGTGGTGTCTGTAGTGGTGTCTGTAGTGGTGTCGGTAGGGTTCCCTGTGGTGCATGTAGTGGTGTCGGTAGTGGTGTCTTTAGTGGTGTATGTAGTGGTGTTTGTAGTGGTGTCGGTAGGGTTCCCTGTAGTTGTGTCTGTAGTGGTGTCGGTAGGGTTCCCTCTAGTGGTGTCTGTAGTGGTGTCGGTAGGGTTCCCTGTAGTGGTGTCTGTAGTGGTGTCGGTAGGGTTCCCTGTAGTAGTAACTGTAGTGGTGTCAATAGGGTTCCCTGTAGTGGTGTCTGTAGTGGTGTGGGTAGGGTTCCCTGTAGTGGTGTCGGTAGTGATGTCGGTAGGGTTCCCTGTGGTGGTGCCGGTAGGGTTCCCTGTGGTGGTGTTGGTAGGGTTCCCTCTGGTGATGTCGGTAGGGTTCCCTGTGGTGGTGTCGGTAGGGTTCCCTGTGGTGGTGTCGGTAGGGTTCCCTGTGGTGGTGTCGGTAGGGTTCCCTGTGGTGGTGTCGGTAGGGTTCCCTGTGGTGGTGTCGGTAGGGTTACCTGTGGTGATGTCGGTAGGGTTCCCTGTGGTGGTGTCGGTAGGGTTCCCTGTGGTGGTGTCGGTAGGGTTCCCTGTGGTGGTGTCGGTAGGGTTCCCTGTGGTGGTGTCGGTAGGGTTCCCTGCGGTGGTGTCTGTACGGTTCCCTGTGGTGGTGTCGGTAGGGTTCCCTTTGGTGATGTCGGTAGGGTTCCCTGTGGTGGTGTCGGTAGGGTTCCCTGTGGTGGTGTCGGTAGGGTTCCCTGTGGTGGTGTCGGTAGGGTTCCCTGTGGTGGTGTCGGTAGGGTTCCCTGTGGTGGTGTCGGTAGGGTTCCCTGTGGTGGTGTCGGTAGGGTTCCCTGTGGTGGTGTCTGTACTGGTGTATGTAGTGGTGTATGCCGTGGTGTCTGTAGTGGTGTTTGTAGTGTGGTCTGTAGTGGTGTTTGTAGTGGGGTCTGTAGTGGGGTTTGTAGTGGGGTCTGTAGTGGTGTTTGTAGTAGGGTCGGTAGGGTTCCCTGTAGTGGTGTTTGTAGTGGTGTCTGTAGTGGTGTATGTAGTGATGTCTGTAGTGGTGTCGGTAGTGGTGTCGGTAGTGGTGTCTGTAGTGGTGTCGGTAGGGTTCCCTGTAGTTGAGTCTGTAGTGGTGTCGGTAGGGTTCCCCGTAGTGGTGTCTGTAGTGGTGTCGGTAGGGTTCCCTGTAGTGGTGTCTGTAGTGGTGTCGGTAGGGTTCCCTGTAGTGGTGTCTGCAGTGGTGTCGGTAGGGTTCCCTGTAGTGGTGTCTGTAGTGGTATCGGTAGGGTTCCCTGTAGTGGTGTCTGTAGTGGTGTCGGTAGTGGTGTTTGTAGTGGTGTCGGTAGTGGTGTCTGTAGTGGTGTATGTTGTGTTGTCCGTAGTGTTGCTTGTAGTGGTGTCGGTAGGGTTCTCTGTGGTGTCTGTAGTGATGTCGGTAGTGGTTTCTGTAGTGGTGTCTGTAGTGGTGTATGTAGTAGTGTCTGTAGTGGTGTCTGTAGTGGTGTCTGTAGTGGTGTCGGTAGGGTTCCCTGTGGTGCATGTAATGGTGTCGGTAGTGGTGTCTTTAGTGGTGTCTGTAGTGGTGTTTGTAGTGGTGTCGGTAGGGTTCACTGTAGTTGTGTCTGTAGTGGTGTCGGTAGGGTTCCCTCTAGTGGTGTCTGTAGTGGTGTCGGTAGGGTTCCCTGTAGTGGTGTCTGTAGTGGTGTCGGTAGGGTTCCCTGTAGTGGTGTCTGTAGTGGTGTCGGTAGGGTTCCCTGTAGTAGTGTCTGTAGTGGTGTCGATAGGGTTCCCTGTAGTGGTGTCTGTAGTGGTGTGGGTAGGGTTCCCTGTAGTGGTGTCGGTAGTGGTGTCGGTAGGGTTCCCTGTGTTGATGTCGGTAGGGTTCCCTGTGGTGGTGTCGGTAGGGTTCCCTGTGGTGGTGTTGGTAGGGTTCCCTCTGGTGATGTTGGTAGGGTTCCCTGTGGTGGTGTCGGTAGGGTTTCCTGTGGTGGTGTCGGTAGGGTTCCCTGTGGTGGTGTTGGTAGGGTTCCCTGTGGTGGTGTCGGTAGGGTTCCCTGTGGTGGTGTCAGTAGGGTTCCCTGCGGTGGTGTCTGTAGGGTTCCCTGTGGTGGTGTTGGTAGGGTTCCCTGTGGTGATGTCGGTAGGGTTCCCTGTGGTGGTGTCGATAGGGTTCCCTGTGGTGGTGTCGGTAGGGTTCCCTGTGGTGGTGTCGGTAGGGTTCCCTGTGGTGGTGTCGGTAGGGTTCCCTGTGTTGATGTCGGTAGGGTTCCCTGTGTTGGTGTCGGTAGGGTTCCCTGTGGTGGTGTCGGTAGGGTTCCCTGTGGTGGTGTCGGTAGGGTTCCCTGTGGTGGTGTCGGTAGGGTTCCCTGTGGTGGTGTCGGTAGGGTTCCCTGTGTTGGTGTCGGTAGGGTTCCCTGTGGTGGTGTCGGTAGGGTTCCCTGTGGTGGTGTCGGTAGGGTTCCCTGTGGTGGTGTCGGTAGGGTTCCCTGTGGTGGTGTCGGTAGGGTTCCCTGTGGTGTTGTCGGTAGAGTTCCCTGTGGTGGTGTCGGTAGGGTTCCCTGTGGTGGTGTCTGTACTGGTGTATGTAGTGGTGTATGCCGTGGTGTCTGTAGTGGTGTTTGTAGTGTGGTCTGTAGTGGTGTTTGTAGTGGGGTCTGTAGTGGGGTTTGTAGTGGGGTCTGTAGTGGTGTTTGTAGTAGGGTCGGTAGGGTTCCCTGTAGTGGTGTTTGTAGTGGTGTATGTAGTGGTGTATGTAGTGATGTCTGTAGTGGTGTCGGTAGTGGTGTCGGTAGTGGTGTCTGTAGTGGTGTCGGTAGGGTTCCCTGTAGTTGAGTCTGTAGTGGTGTCGGTAGGGTTCCCCGTAATGGTGTCTGTAGTGGTGTCGGTAGGGTTCCCTGTAGTGGTGTCTGTAGTGGTGTCGGTAGGGTTCCCTGCAGTGGTGTCTGCAGTGGTGTCGGTAGGGTTCCCTGTAGTGGTGTCTGTAGTGGTATCGGTAGGGTTCCCTGTAGTGGTGTCTGTAGTGGTGTCGGTAGTGGTGTTTGTAGTGGTGTCGGTAGTAGTGTCTGTAGTGGTGTATGTTGTGTTGTCCGTAGTATTGCATGTAGTGGTGTCGGTAGGGTTCTCTGTGGTGTCTGTAGTGATGTCGGTAGCGGTTTCTGTAGTGGTGTCTGTAGTGGTGTATGTAGTGGTGTCTGTAGTGGTGTCTGTAGTGGTGTCTGTAGTGGTGTCGGTAGGGTTCCCTGTGGTGCGTGTAATGGTGTCGGTAGTGGTGTCTTTAGTGGTGTCTGTAGTGGTGTTTGTAGTGGTGTCGGTAGGGTTCACTGTAGTTGTGTCTGTAGTGGTGTCGGTAGGGTTCCCTCTAGTGGTGTCTGTAGTGGTGTCGGTAGGGTTCCCTGTAGTGGTGTCTGTAGTGGTGTCGGTAGGGTTCCCTGTAGTGGTGTCTGTAGTGGTGTCGGTAGGGTTCCCTGTAGTAGTGTCTGTAGTGGTGTCGATAGGGTTCCCTGTAGTGGTGTCTGTAGTGGTGTGGGTAGGGTTCCCTGTAGTGGTGTCGGTAGTGGTGTCGGTAGGGTTCCCTGTGTTGATGTCGGTAGGGTTCCCTGTGGTGGTGTCGGTAGGGTTCCCTGTGGTGGTGTTGGTAGGGTTCCCTCTGGTGATGTTTTTAGGGTTCCCTGTGGTGGTGTCGGTAGGGTTTCCTGTGGTGGTGTCGGTAGGGTTCCCTGTGGTGGTGTCGGTAGGGTTCCCTGTGGTGGTGTCGGTAGGGTTCCCTGTGGTGGTGTCAGTAGGGTTCCCTGCGGTGGTGTCTGTAGGGTTCCCTGTGGTGGTGTTGGTAGGGTTCCCTGTGGTGATGTCGGTAGGGTTCCCTGTGGTGGTGTCGGTAGGGTTCCCTGTGGTGGTGTCGGTAGGGTTCCCTGTGGTGGTGTCGGTAGGGTTCCCTGTGGTGGTGTCGGTAGGGTTCCCTGTGTTGATGTCGGTAGGGTTCCCTGTGTTGGTGTCGGTAGGGTTCCCTGTGGTGGTGTCGGTAGGGTTCCCTGTGGTGGTGTCGGTAGGGTTCGCTGTGGTGGTGTCGGTAGGGTTCCCTGTGGTGGTGTCGGTAGGGTTCCCTGTGGTGGTGTCGGTAGGGTTCCCTGTGGTGGTGTTGGTAGGGTTCCCTCTGGTGATGTTGGTAGGGTTCCCTGTGGTGGTGTCGGTAGGGTTTCCTGTGGTGGTGTCGGTAGGGTTCCCTGTGGTGATGTCGGTAGGGTTCCCTATGGTGGTGTCGGTAGGGTTCCCTGAGGTGGTGTCGGTAGGATTCCCTGTGGTGTCGGTAGGGTTCCCTGTGGTGGTGTCGGTAGGGTTCCCTGTGGTGGTGTCGGTAGGGTTCCCTGTGGTGGTGTCGGTAGGGTTCCCTGTGGTGGTGTCGGTAGGGTTTCCTGTGATGGTGTCGGTAGGGTTCCCTGTGGTGGTTTCGGTAGGGTTCCCTGTGGTGGTGTCGGTAGGGTTCCCTGTAGAGGTGTTTGTAGTGGTGTCGGTAGGGTTCCCTGTAGATATGTCGGTCGTGATGTTTGTTGTGTCGTTGTCTTTATTGTCTTTTCTTACCACAGAAGTTGTTTGAGTTGCTTGAACTGCAATGGCTTCTGTAGAAGTTTCTGCAGTGGTTACGGTAGTGGTTTCTTGGTTTGTTTCCTTAGTGGTTGCTGCAGTCGCTGTTGTCATGGTTTGGGATGCTGTTGGTGCAGTAGTTGTTGCATAGTTGTCTGCCGTGATTGGTTCGTTGTCTTCTGTAGAGGTTTCTGCATGCGTTGCTGTCGAGTTTGCTGCATTTTCTGCAGGAGTGGCGGTAGAATTTTCTGCCGTTGTTCCAGCAGATGCTGCCCTAGTTGTTTCTCCGGTGGTTTCTGCTGTGATGTCGGCGGTTGTTTCTGCATTGGTTACTAGGGAAATTGCTGCAGTAGTTTCTGCAGTGGCTGTATACATGGTTTTAACTTCTTCAGTCGCTGCTGTTGTAGTGTATGTAGTGGAGTCTACAGTGGCGTCTGTAGTGGTGTCTATAGTGGTGTCTGTAGTTGTGCCTGTAGTGGTGTCTGTAGTGGTGTCGGTAGTGGTGTCGGTAGTGGTGTCGGTAGTGGTGTCGGTAGTGCTGTCTGTAGTGGTGTCTGTAGTGGTGTCTTTAGTGGTGTCTGTAGTGGTGTATGTAGTGGTGTCTGTAGTGGTGTCTGTAGTGCTGTCTGTAGTGCTGTCTGTAGTGGTGTATGTAGTGGTGTCTGTAGTGGTGTCTGTAGTGGTGTATGTAGTGTTGTTGGTAGTTGTGTCTGTAGTGGTGTCTGTAATGGTGTCTGTATTGGTGTCTGTAGTGGCGTCGGTAGTGGTGTCTGTAGTGGTGTATGTAGTGGTGTCTGTAGTGGTGTCTGTAGTGGAGTCTGGAGTGGTGTCTGTAGTGGTGTCTGTAGTGGTGTCTGTAGTGGTGTCTGTAGTGGTGTCTGTAGTGGTGTCTGTAGTGGTGTCTGTAGTGGTGTCTGTGTCTGTAGTGGTGTCTGTAGTGGTATCCGTAATGGTGTCTGTAGTGGTGTCTGTAGTGGTGTCTGTAGTGGTGGCGGTAGTGGTATCTGTGGTGGTGTCTGTAGTGGTGTCTGTAGTGGTGGCGGTAGTGGTGTCTGCAGTGGTGTCTGTGTCTGTAGTGGTGTCTGTAGTGGTATCCGTAGTGGTGTCTGTAGTGGTGTCTGAAGTGGTGTCTGTAGCTGTGGCTGTAGTGGTGTCTGTAAAGGTCTCTGTAGTGGTGTCTGTAGTGGTGTCTGTAGTGGTGTCTGTAGTGGTGTCTGCAATGGTGTATGTAATGACTTCGGTAGTTGTGTATCTAGTGGTGTATTTAGTGGTGTCGGTATTGGTGTCTGTATTGGTGTCGGTAGTTGTGTCTGTAGTGGTGTCTGTAGTGGTGTCTGTAGTGGTGACGGTAGTGGTGGCGGTAGTGGTGTCTGTAGTGGTGTCTGTGGTGGTGTCTGTAGTGTTGTCTGTAGTGGTGTCTGTAGTTGTTTCTGTGGTGGTGTCTGTAGTGGCGTCTTTAGTGGTGCCGGTAGTGGTGCCGGTAGTGGTGTCTGTAGTGGTGTCTGTAGTGGTGTCTGTAGTGGTGTCTGTAGTGGTGTCTGTAGTGGTGTCTGTAGTGGTGTCTGTAGTGGTGTCTGTAGTGGTGTCTGTAGTGGTGTCTGTGTCTGTAGTGGTGTCTGTAGTGGTATCCGTAATGGTGTCTGTATTGGTGTCTGTAGTGGTGTCTGTAGTGGTGTATGTAGTGGTGTCTGTAGTGGTGTCGGTAGTGGTATCCGTAATGGTGTCTGTAGTGGTGTCTGTAGTGGTGTCTGTAGTGGTGTCTGTAGTGGTGTCTGTAGTGGTGGCGGTTGTGGTATCTGTGGTGGTGTCTGTAGTGGTGTCTGTAGTGATGGCGGTAGTGGGATCTGTTGTGGTGTCTGTAGTGGTGTCTGTGTCTGTAGTGGTGTCTGTAGTGGTATCCGTAGTGGTGTCTGTAGTGGTGTCTGAAGTGCTGTCTGTAGTTGTGGCTGTAGTGGTGTTTGTAATGGTGTCTGTAGTGGTGTCTGTAGTGGTGTCTGTAGTGGTGTCTGTAGTGGTGTCTGCAATGGTGTATGTATTGGTGTCTGTAGTGGTGTATGTAATGGCTTCGGTAGTTGTGTATGTAGTGGTGTGTGTAGTGGTGTCGGTATTGGTGTCTGTATTGGTGTCGGTAGTTGTGTCTGTAGTGGTGTCTGTAGTGGTGTCTGTAGTGGTGTCTGTAGTGGTGGCGGTTGTGGTGTCTGTAGAGGTGTGTGTGGTAGTGTCTGTAGTGGTGTCTGTGGTGGTGTCTGTAGTGTTGTCTGTAGTGGTGTTTGTAGTTGTTTCTGTGGTGGTGTCTGTAGTGGCGTCTTTAGTGGTGCCGGTAGTGGTGTCGGTAGTGGTGTATGTAGTAAAGTCTGTAGTGGTGTCTTTATTAGTGTCTGTAGTGGTATCTGTGTCTTTAGTGGTGTCTGTAGTGGTGTCTGTAGTGGTGTCTGTAGTGGTGTATGTAGTGGTGTCTGTAGTGGTGTCTGTAGTGGTATCTGTAGTGGTGTATGTAGTGGTGTCTGTGTCTGTAGTGGTGTCTGTAGTGGTGTCTGTAGTGGTGTCTGTAGTGGTGTCTGTAGTGGTGTCTGTAGTGGTGTCTGTAGTGGTGTTTGTAGTGGTGTCTGTAGTGGTGTCTGTAGTGGTGTCTGTGTCTGTAGTGGTGTCTGTAGTGGTATCCGTAATGGTTTCTGTAGTGGTGTCTGTAGTGGTATCTGTAGTGGTGTCTGTAGTGTTGCCTGTAGTGGTGCCTGTATTGGTTTCTGTAGTGGTGTCGGTAGTGGTGTCTGTAGTGTTGTCTGTAGTGGTGTCTGTAGTGGTGTCTGTAGTGGTATCGGTAGTGGTGTATGTAGTGGTGTATGTAGTGGTGTCTGTAGTGGTGTCTGTAGTGCTGTTGGTAGTGGTGTCTGTAGTGTTGTCTGTAGTGGTGTCTGTAGTGGTGTCGGTAGTGGTGTATGTAGTGGTGTCGGTAGGGTTCCCTGTAGTTGAGTCTGTAGTGGTGTCGGTATAGTTCCCCGTAGTGGTGTCTGTAGTGGTGTCGGTAGGGTTCCCTGTAGTGGTGTCTGTAGTGGTGTCGGTAGGGTTCCCTGTGGTGGTGTCGGTAGGGTTCCCTGTGGTGGTGTCGGTAGGGTTTCCTGCGGTGGTGTCTGTAGGGTTCCCTGTGGTGGTGTCGGTAGGGTTCCCTGTGGTGATGTCGGTAGGGTTCCCTGTGGTGGTGTCGGTAGGGTTCCCTGTAGTGGTGTCGGTAGGGTTCCCTGTGGTGGTGTCGGTAGGGTTCCCTGTGGTGGTGTCGGTAGGTTTCCCTGTGGTGGTGTCGGTAGGGTTCCCTGTGGTGGTGTCTGTACTGGTGTATGTAGTGGTGTATGCAGTGGTGTCTGTAGTGGTGTTTGTAGTGTGGTCTGTAGTGGTGTTTGTAGTGGGGTCTGTAGTGGGATTTGTAGTGGTGTCTGTAGTGGTGTTTGTAGTAGGGTCGGTAGGGTTCCCTGTAGTGGTGTTTGTAGTGGTGTCTGTAGTGGTGTATGTAGTGATGTCTGTAGTGGTGTCGGTAGTGGTGTCGGTAGTGGTGTCTGTAGTGGTGTCAGTAGGGTTCCCTGTATTTGAGTCTGTAGTGGTGTCGGTAGGGTTCCCCGTAGTGGTGTCTGTATTGGTGTCGGTAGGGTTCCCTGTAGTGGTGTCTGTAGTGGTGTCGGTAGGGTTCCCTGTAGTGGTGTCTGCAGTGGTGTTGGTAGGGTTCCCTGTAGTGGTGTCTGTAGTGGTATCGGTAGGGTTCCCTGTAGTGGTGTCTGTAGTGGTGTCGGTAGTGGTGTGTGTAGTGGTGTCGGTAGTGGTGTCTGTAGTGGTGTATGTTGTGTTGTCCGTAGTGTTGTTTGTAGTGGTGTTGGTAGGGTTCTCTGTGGTGTCTGTAGTGGTGTTGGTAGTGGTGTCTGTAGTGGTGTATGTAGTGGTGTATGTAGTGGTGTCTGTAGTGGTGTCTGTAGTGGTGTCTGTAGTGGTGTCGGTAGGGTTCCCTGTGGTGCATGTAGTGGTGTCGGTAGTGGTGTCTTTAGTGGTGTCTGTAGTGGTGTTTGTAGTGGTGTCGGTAGGGTTCCCTGTAGTTGTGTCTGTAGTGGTGTCGGTAGGGTTCCCTCTAGTGGTGTCTGTAGTGGTGTCGGTAGGGTTCCCTGTAGTGGTGTCTGTAGTGGTGTCGGTAGGGTTCCCTGTAGTGGTGTCTGTAGTGGTGTCGGTAGGGTTCCCTGTAGTAGTGTCTGTAGTGGTGTCGATAGGGTTCCCTGTAGTGGTGTCTGTAGTGGTGTGGGTAGGGTTCCCTGTAGTGGTGTCGGTAGTGGTGTCGGTAGGGTTCCCTGTGTTGATGTCGGTAGGGTTCCCTGTGGTGGTGTCGGTAGGGTTCCCTGTGGTGGTGTTGGTAGGGTTCCCTCTGGTGGTGTCGGTAAGGTTCCCTGTGGTGGTGTCGGTAGGGTTCCCTGTGGTGGTGTCGGTAGAGTTCCCTGTGGTGGTGTCGGTAGAGTTCCCTGTAGTGGTGTCGGTAGGGTTCCCTGTGGTGGTGTCGGTAGGGTTCCATGTGGTGGTGTCGGTAGGGTTCCCTGTGGTGGTGTCGGTAGGGTTCCCTGTGGTGGTGTCGGTAGGGTTCCCTGTGGAGGTGTCGGTAGGGTTCCCTGTGGTGGTGTCGGTAGGGTTCCCTGTGGTGGTGTCGGTAGGGTTCCCTGTGGTGGTGTCGGTAGGTGTCCCTGTGGTGGTGTCGGTAGGGTTCCCTGTGGTGGTGTCGGTAGGGTTCCCTGTGGTGGTGTCGGTAGGGTTTCCTGTGGTGGTGTCGGTAGGGTTCCCTGTGGTGATGTCGGTAGAGTTCCCTGTGGTGGTGTCGGTAGGGTTCCCTGTTGTGGTGTCGGTAGGGTTCCCTGTGGTGGTGTCGGTAGGGTTCCCTGTGGTGATGTCGGTAGGGTTTCCTGTGGTGATGTCCGTAGGGTTCCCTGTGGTGGTGTCGGTAGGGTTCCCTGTGGTGGTGTCGGTAGGGTTCCCTGTGGTGGTGTCGGTAGGGTTCCCTGAGGTGGTGTCGGTAGGGTTCCCTGTGGTGGTGTCGGTAGGGTTCCCTGTGGTGGTGTTTGTAGGGTTGCCTGTGGTGGTGTTGGTAGGGTTCCCTGTGGTGATGTCGGTAGGGTTCCCTGTGGTGGTGTCGGTAGGGTTCCCTGTGGTGGTGTCGGTAGGGTTCCCTGTGGTGGTGTCGGTAGGGTTCCCTGTGGTGGTGTCGGTAGGGTTCCCTTTGTTGATGTCGGTAGGGTTCCCTGTGGTGGTGTCGGTAGGGTTCCCTGTGGTGGTGTCGGTAAAGTTTCCTGTGGTGGTGTCGGTAGGGTTCCCTGTGGTGGTGTCGGTATGGTTCCCTGTGGTGGTGTCGGTAGGGTTCCCTGTGGTAGTGTCGGTAGGGTTCCCTGTGGTGGTGTCGGTAGGGTTCCCTGTGGTGGTGCCAGTAGGGTTCCCTGTGGTGGTGTCGGTAGGGTTCCCCGTGGTGGTGTCGGTAGGGCTCCCTGTGGTGATGTCGGTAGGGTTCCCTGTGGTGGTGTCGGTAGGGTTCCCTGTGGTAGTGTCGGTAGGGTTCCCTGTGGTGGTGTCGGTAGGGTTCCCTGTGGTGGTGTCGGTAGGGTTCCCTGAGGTGGTGTCGGTAGGGTTCCCTGTGGTGGTGTCGGTAGGGTTCCCTGTGGTGGTGTCGGTAGGGTTCCCTGTGGTGGTGTCGGTAGGGTTCCCTGGGGTGATGTCTGTAGGTTTCCCTGTGGTGGTGTCGGTAGGGTTCCCTGTGGTTGTGTCGGTAGGGTTCCCTTTGGTGGTGTAGGTAGGGTTGCCTGTGGTGGTGTCGGTAGGGCTCCCTGTGGTGATGTCGGTAGGGTTCCCTGTGGTGGTGTCGGTAGGGTTCCCTGTGGTGGTGTCGGTAGGGTTCCCTGTGGTAGTGTCGGTAGGGTTCCCTGTGGTAGTGTCGGTAGGGTTCCCTGAGGTGGTGTCGGTAGGGTTCCCTGTGGTGGTGTCGGTAGGGTTCCCTGTGGTGGTGTCGGTAGGGTTCCCTGTGGTGGTGTCGGTAGGGTTCCCTGTGGTGGTGTCGGTAGGGTTCCCTGTGGTGCTGTCGGTAGGGTTTCCTGTGATGGTGTCGGTAGGGTTCCCTGTGGTGGTTTCGGTAGGGTTCCCTGTGGTGGTGTCGGTAGGGTTCCCTGTAGAGGTGTTTGTAGTGGTGTCTGTAGTGGTGTCTGTAGAGGTATTTGTAGTGGTGTCTGTAGTGGTGTCTGTAGTGGTGCCTGTAGTGGTGTCTGTAGAGGTGTTTGTAGTGGTGTCTGTAGTGGTGTCTGTAGAGGTGTTTGTAGTGGAGTCTGTAGTGGTGTCTGTAGTGGTGCCTGTACTGGTGTCTGTAGAGGTGTTTGTAGTGGTATCTGTAGTGGTGTCTGTAGAGGTGTGTGTAGTGGTGTCGGTAGTGGTGTCTGTAGAGGTGTTTGTAGTGGTATCTGTAGTGGTGTCTGTAGAGGTGTTTGTAGTGGTGTGGGTAGTGGTGTCTGTAGAGGTGTTTGTAGTGGTGTCGGAAGTGGTGTCTGTAGAGGTGTTTGTAGTGGTATCTGTAGTGGTGTCTGTAGAGGTGTTTGTAGTGGTGTCGGTAGTGGTGTCTGTAGAGGTGTTTGTAGTGGTATCTGTAGTGGTGTCTGTAGAGGTGTTTGTAGTGGTGTGGGTAGTGGTGTCTGTAGAGGTGTTTGTAGTGGTGTCGGAAGTGGTGTCTGTAGAGGTGTTTGTAGTGGTATCTGTAGTGGTGTCTGTAGAGGTGTTTGTAGTGGTGTCGGTAGTGGTGTCTGTAGAGGTGTTTGTAGTGGTATCTGTAGTGGTGTCTGTAGAGGTGTTTGTAGTGGTGTCGGTAGTGGTGTCTGTAGAGGTGTTTGTAGTGGTGTCGGTAGTGGTGTCTGTAGAGGTGTTTGTAGTGGTGTCGGTAGGGTTCCCTGTAGATATGTCGGTCGTGATGTTTGTTGTGTCGTTGTCTTTATTGTCTTTTCTTACCACAGAAGTTGTTTGAGTTGCTTGGACTGCAATGGCTTCTGTAGAAGTTTCTGCAGTGGTTACTGTAGTGGTTTCTTGGTTTGTTTCCTTAGTGGTTGCTGCAGTCGATGTTGTCATGGTTTGGGATGCTGTTGGTGCAGTAGTTGTTGCATAGTTGTCTGCCGTGATTGGTTCGTTGTCTTCTGTAGAGGTTTCTGCATGCGTTGCTGTCGAGTTTGCTGCATTTTCTGCAGGAGTGGCGGTAGAATTTTCTGCCGTTGTTCCAGCAGATGCTGCCCTAGTTGTTTCTCCGGTGGTTTCTGCTGTGATGTCGGCGGTTGTTTCTGCATTGGTTACTAGGGAAATTGCTGCAGTAGTTTCTGCAGTGGCTGTATACATGGTTTTAACTTCTTCAGTCGCTGCTGTTGTAGTGTATGTAGTGGAGTCTACAGTGGCGTCTGTAGTGGTGTCTATAGTGGTGTCTGTAGTTGTGCCTGTAGTGGTGTCTGTAGTGGTGTCGGTAGTGGTGTCGGTAGTGGTGTCGGTAGTGGTGTCTGTAGTGGTGTCTGTAGTGGTGTCTTTAGTGGTGTCTGTAGTGGTGTATGTAGTGGTGTCTGTAGTGGTGTCTGTAGTGCTGTCTGTAGTGCTGTCTGTATTGCTCTCTGTAGTGGTGTATGTAGTGGTGTCTGTAGTGGTGTCTGTAGTGGTGTATGTAGTGTTGTTGGTAGTTGTGTCTGTAGTGGTGTCTGTAATGGTGTCTGTAGTGGTGTCTGTAGTAGCGTCGGTAGTGGTGTCTGTAGTGGTGTATGTAGTGGTGTCTGTAGTGGTGTCTGTAGTGGAGTCTGGAGTGGTGTCTGTAGTGGTGTCTGTAGTAGTGTCTGTAGTGGTGTCTGTAGTAGTGTCTGTAGTGGTGTCTGTAGTGGTGTCTGTAGTGGTGTCTTTAGTGGTGTCTGTAGTGGTGTCTGTAGTGGTGTCTGTAGTGGTGTCTGTGTCTGTAGTGGTGTCTGTAGTGGTATCCGCAATGGTGTCTGTAGTGGTGTCTGTAGTGGTGTCTGTAGTGGTGTATGTAGTGGTGTCTGTAGTGGTAGCCGTAATGGTGTCTGTAGTGGTGTCTGTAGTGGTGTCTGTAGTGGTGGCGGTAGTGGTATCTGTGGTGGTGTCTGTAGTGGTGTCTGTAGTGGTGGCGGTAGTGGGATCTGTAGTGGTGTCTGTAGTGGTGTCTGTGTCTGTAGTGGTGTCTGTAGTGGTATCCGTAGTGGTGTCTGTAGTGGTGTCTGAAGTGGTGTCTGTAGTTGTGGCTGTAGTGGTGTCTGTAATGGTGTCTGTAGTGGTGTCTGTAGTGGTGTCTGTAGTGGTGTCTGTAGTGGTGTCTGCAATGGTGTATGTATTGGTGTCTGTAGTGGTGTATGTAATGGCTTCGGTAGTTGTGTATGTAGTGGTGTGTGTAGTGGTGTCGGTATTGGTGTCTGAATTGGTGTCTGTAGTGGTGTCTGTAGTGGTGTCTGTAGTGGTGTCTGTAGTGGTGGCGGTTGTGGTGTCTGTAGAGGTGTGTGTGGTAGTGTCTGTAGTGGTGTCTGTGGTGGTGTCTGTAGTGTTGTCTGTAGTGGTGTTTGTAGTTGTTTCTGTGGTGGTGTCTGTAGTGGCGTCTTTAGTGGTGCCGGTAGTGGTGTCGGTAGTGGTGTATGTAGTGGTGTCTGTAGTGGTGTCTTTATTAGTGTTTGTAGTGGTGTCTGTAGTGGTGTCTGTAGTGGTGTCTGTAGTGGTGTCTGTAGTGGTGTCTGTAGTGGTGTCTGTAGTGGTGTCTGTAGTGGTGTCTGTAGTGGTGTCTGTAGTGGTGTCTGTAGTGGTGACTGTAGTGTTGTCTGTAGTGTTGTCTGTAGAGGTGTCTGTAGTGGTGTCTGTAGTGGTGTCTGTAGTGGTGTCTGTAGTGGTGTCGGTAGTGGTGTCTGTAGTGGTGTATGTAGTGGTGTCTGTGTCTGTAGTGGTGTCTGTAGTGGTGTCTGTACTGGTGTCTGTAGTGGTGTCTGTAGTGGTGTCTGTAGTGGTGTCTGTAGTGGTGTCTGTAGTGGTGTCTGTAGTGGTGTTTGTAGTGGTGTCTGTAGTGGTGTCTGTAGTGGTGTCTGTGTCTGTAGTGGTGTCTGTAGTGGTATCCGCAATGGTTTCTGTAGTGGTGTCTGTAGTGGTGTCTGTAGTGGTGTCTGGAGTGTTGTCTGTAGTGGTGTCTGTAGTGGTGTCTGTAGTGGTGTCGGTAGTGGTGTCTGTAGTGTTGTCTGTAGTGGTGTATGTAGTGGTGTCTGTAGTGGTGTCGGTAGTGGTGTATGTAGTGGTGTCTTTAGTGGTGTCTGTAGTGGTGTCTGTAATGCTGTCGGTAGTGGTGTCTGTAGTGTTGTCTGTAGTGGTGTCTGTAGTGGTGTCTGTAGTGGTGTCGGTAGTGGTGTATGTAGTGGTGTCGGTAGTGTTGTCTGTAGTGGTGTCTGTAGTGGTGTCTGTAGTGGTGTCGGTAGTGGTGTATGTAGTGGTGTCTGTAGTGGTGGCGGTAGTGGTGTCTGTAGTGTTGTCTGTAGTCGTGTCGGTAGTGGTGTCGGTAGTGGTGTATGTAGTGGTGTCGGTAGTGGTGTCTGTAGTGGTGTCTGTAGTGGTGTCTGTAGTGGTGTCGGTAGTGGTGTCGGTAGTGGTGTCTGTGTCTGTAGTGGTGTCGGTAGTGGTGTCTGTAGTGGTGTCTGTAGTGGTTTCTGTAGTGGTGTCGGTAGTGGTGTCGGTAGTGGTGTCTGTGTCTGTAGTGGTGTCGGTAGTGGTGTATGTAGTGGTGTCTGTAGTGGTGTCTGTAGTGGTGTCTGTAGTGGTGTCGGTGGTGGTGTATGTAGTGGTGTCTGTAGTGGTGTCTGTAGTGGTGTCTGTAGTGGTGTCTGTAGTGGAGTCTGCAGTGGTGTCTGTAGTGGTGTCTGCATGGTTCCCTGTGGTAATGTATGTTGTGATGTTGGTTGTGACGTTATCTTTATTGTCTTTTCTTACGGCAGAAGTTGTTTGTGCGGGGGCTGATGTAGTAGTCTCTGCAGTTGCTTCTGCAATGGCTGCTATTGTTGTTGCTGCATTCGTTTTTGCAGTGGTTGCTATACTAGTTTCCACAGTGGCTGCTGCAGTAGTTGCTGCAGTGGTTGCTGCAGTATTTGCTGCAGTAGTTGATTCGGCAGTTCCTGTAGTAGTTTCTGGAGTAACTACTGCAGCGGTTGCTGCAGTAGTTGCTACAGCAGTTGCTACAGTAGTTGCTGCAGTAGTTGATGCAGTAGTTTCTGCAGTGACTACTGCAGTAGTTGTTGCAGTGGCTGCTGCAGTGTTTGCGGAAGTTGTTGCTTCAGCAGTTGCTGTAGTAGTTTCTGCATGGACTGCTGCAGTAGTTGCTTCAGTAGTTACTGCAGTAATACCTTCATTAGTTGTGGCAGTAATTGCTGCAATAGTTGTTGCAGTAGTTTCTGCAGTGGTTGCTGCAGTGTTTGCTGCTGTAGTTGATATAGTAATTGCTGCCGTCGTTGCTGCCGTGGTCGCTGCAGTAGTTTCTGCAGTAGCTACTGCAGTAGTGGCTGAAGTGGTTGCTGCAGTGTCTGCTGCAGTGACTGTTGCAGTGATTGCCGCAGTATTTGCTGCAGCTGTTGCTTCATCAGTTGGTGTAGTAGTTACTGCAGTAGTTGCTGCATTAGTTGCTGGAGTAGATGCTGCAGTAGTTTCGGCAGTGATTTCTGCAGTAGTTGTTGAATTGGTTGATTCCGTAGTTGCTGTATTAGTTTCTTCAATAGTTGGTGCAGTATTTTCATTGCCTGCTGCAGTTTTTGCTGCAGTGGTTGCTGCATTATTTACTGCAGTAGTTGGTTCAGCAGTTGGTGTAGTAGTTACTGCTGTGGCTGCTGCAGTAGTGTATGCAGTAGTTACTGCAGTAGTTGCTGCAGTATAGCCTGCAGTAGTTGATTCGGCAGTTCCTGTAGTAGTTTCTGTTGTGACTACTGCAGCGGTTGCTGCAGCAGTTGCTGCAGTAGTTGCTAAAGCAGTTGCTACTGTAGTTGCTGCAGTAGTTGATGCAGTAGTTTCCACAGTGACTACTGCAGTAGTTGTTGCAGTGGCTGCTGCAGTATTTGCGGAAGTTGTTGCTTCAGCAGTTGCTGTAGTAGTTTCTGCAGGGACTGCTGCAGTAGTTGCTTCGGTAGTTACTGCAGTAATACCTTCATTAGTTGTTGCAGTAATTGCTGCAATAGTTGTTGCAGTAGTTTCTGCAGTCGTTGCTGCAGTGTTTGCTGCTGTAGTTGATATAGTAATTGCTGCAGTCGTTGTTGCCGTGGTTTCTGCAGTAGTTTCTGCAGTGGTTACTGCAGTAGTGGCTGAAGTGGGTGCTGCAGTGTCTGCTGCAGTGACTGTTGCAGTGATTGCCGCAGAATTTGCTGCAGTTGTTGCGTCAGCAGTTCGTGTAGTAGCTACTGCAGTAGTTGCTGCATTAGTTGCTGGGGTAGTTGTTGCAGTAGTTTCTGCAGTGGTTGCTGCAGTGTTTGCTGCTGTAGTTGATATAGTAATGTCTGCAGTCATTGCTTCCGTAGTTGCTGCAGTAGTTGCTGGAGTAGTTGCTGGAGTGGTTTCTGCAGTGGTTTCTGCAGTAGTTGCCGAAGTTGTTGATTCAGTAGTTGCTGCATTAGTTGCTTCAGTAGTTGGTGCAGTATTTGCATTGCCTGATGCAGTTGTTGCTGTTGTGGTTGCTGCATTATTTACTGCAGCAGTTGGTTCAGCAGTTGGTGTAGTAGTTACTGCATTGGCTTCTGAAGTAGTGTATGCAGTAGTTGCTGCAGTAGTTACTGCGGTATTTGCTTCAGTAGTTGTTGCGGTATTTGCTGCAGTAGTTGATTCGGCAGTTCCTGTAGTAGTTTCTGCAGTGACTACTGCATCGGTTGCTGCAGTAGTAGCTATAGTAGTTGATACAGTAGTTGATGGAGTAGTTGCTGCAGTAGTTTCTGCAGTGACTACTGTAGTAGTTTCTGTAGTGACTACTGCAGTAGTTTCTGCAGTGACTAGTGCAGTAGTAGCAGCAGTGGCTGCTGCAGTATTTGCGGAAGTAGTTGTTTTAGCAGTTGCTGTAGTAGTTTCTGCAGGGACTGCTGCAGTGGTTGCTGCAGTAGTTACGGCAGTATTACTTTCATTAGTTGTTACAGTAATTGCTGCAGTAGTTTTTGCAGTGGTTGCTGCAGTGTTTGCTGCTGTAGTTGATATAGTTATTGCTGCTTCCGTTGCTGCCGTGGTTGCCTCAGTAGTTTCTGCAGTGGCTACTGCAGTATTGGCTGAAGTAGTTGCTGCAGTGGCTTCTGCAGTGGCTGTTGTAGTAATTGCTGGAGTATTTGCTGCAGTTGTTACTTCAGCAGTTGATGTAGTAGTTACTGCAGTAGTTGCTCCATTAGTTGCTGGAGTAGTTGCTGCAGTAGTTTCTGCAGTTATTTCTGTAGTGGTTGCTGTAGTTGTTACTTCGGTAGTTGCTGTATTAGTTGCTTCAGTAGTTGATGCAGTATTTGCATTGCCTGCTGCAGTTGTTGCGGCAGTGGTTGCTGCATTATTTGTTGCAGTAGTTGATTCAGCAGTTGGTGTAGTAGTTACTGCAGTGGCTGCTACAGTAGTGTCTGCAGTAGTACCTACAGTAGTTCCTACAATAGTTGCTGCTGTAGTTGCTGCAGTAGTTGCTGCTGTAGTTGTTGCAGTAGTTGATGCAGTAGTTGATGCAGTAGTTGTTTCAGTAGTTGCTGAAGTAGTTACTATGGTAGATGCTGCAGTAGTTGCTGCATTAGTTGTTGCAGTAGTCGATGCAGTAGTTGCTGTAGTAGTTGTTGCAGTAGATAATGCAGTAGTTGCTGCAGTAGTTGCTGCATTATTTGCTGCAGTAGTGCCTTCTGTAGTTGTTTCAGTATTGGCTTTATTAGTTGCTTCATTAGTTGTTTCAGTACTTGATGCAGTACTTGATGCAGTAGTTGATGCGGTAGTTGCTTCAGTAGTTGCTGCAGTAGTTTCTGCAGTAGTTGTTTCTGCAGTAGGTGGTTCAGTAGTTGCTGCAGTGTTTACTGCAGTGGTTGCTACAGTAGTTGCTGTAGTAGTTGTGTCAGTAGTTTCTGCAGTAGTTTCATCGCCTGCTGCAGTAGTTGCTGCAGTGGTTAATGCATTATTTCCTGCAGTAGTTGATTCAGTGTTTGCTGCTGTAGCTGCTGTAGTAGTTGCTGCAGTGGTTGCTGCAGTGGTTACTACAGTGGTTGCTGCAGTAGTTGATTCAGCAGTTGATGTAGTAGTTACTGTAGTGGCTGCTGCAGTAGTGTCTGCAGTAGTTCCTACAATAGTTCCTACAGTAGTTGCTGCAGTAGTTGCTGCAGTAGTTGCTGCAGTAGTTGCTGCAGTATTTGATGCAGTAGTGCCTTCAGTAGTTGTTTCAGTATTTGCTTCATTAGTTGCTTCATTAGTTGCTTCAGTACTTGATGCAGTACTTGACGCAGTATTTGATGCAGTAGTTGATGCAGTAGTTGCTTCATTAGTTGCGGCAGTAGTTTCTGCAGTAGTTGTTGCTGCAGTAGGTGGTTCAGTAGTTGCTGCAGTGTTTACTGCAGTGGTTGCTATAGTAGGTGCTGTAGTAGTTGCGTCAGTAGTTGCTGCAGTATTTGCATTGCCTGCTGAAGTAGTTGCTGCAGTGGTTAATGCATTATTTCCTGCAGTAGTTGATTCAGTATTTGCTCTCGTAGCTGCTGTAGTAGTTGCATCAGTGGTTGCTGCAGTGGTTACTACAGCGGTTGCTGCAGTAGTTGCTACAGTAGTTTCTGTAGTGGGTGCTGCAGTAGGTGTTTCAGTAGTTGCTACAGTGGTTGCTGCAGTGGTTGGTGTAGTGGTTGCTACGGTAGTTGCTGTAGTAGTTGCGGTAGTAGTTGCTCCAGTATTTGCGTTGCCTGCTGCATTAGTTGCTGCAGTGTTTGCTGCATTACTTGATGCAGTAGTTGATTCAGGATTTGTTACTGTAGCTGCTGTAGTAGTTGCAGCAGTGTTTGCTGCAGTAGTTTCTACAGCAATTGATGCAGTAGTTTCTTTAGTGGTTGCTATAGTAGTTTCTTCATTATTTTCTGCAGTAGTTGCTTTATTAGTTTCTTCAGTAGTTGCTGCATACGTTTCTTCAGTTGTTTCTGCAGAAGTTATTGCAGCAGTTTCTGCAGTAATTAATGCAGTGGTTGCTATATTAGTTTCTGCAGTGGCTGTTTCAAAAGTTGCTACAGCAGTTTCTGTAGTAGTTGGTACAGTAGTTGCTACAGTAGTTGCTGAAGTAGTTACTATGGTAGATGCTGCAGTAGTTGCTGCATTAGTTGTTGCAGTAGTCGATGCAGTAGTTGCTGCAGTAGTTGTTGCAGTAGATAATGCAGTAGTTGATGCAGTAGTTGTTTCAGTAGTTGCTGCAGTAGTTGCTGCATTATTTGCGGCAGTAGTGCCTTCAGTAGTTGTTTCAGTATTTGCTTCATTAGTTGCTTCATTAGTTGCTTCAGTACTTGATGCAGTACTTGATGCAGTAGTTGATGCAGTAGTTGCTTCATTAGTTGATACAGTAGTTTCTGAAGTAGTGGTTGCTGCAGTAGGTGTTTCAGTAGTTGCTGCAGTGGTTACTGCAGTAGTTGCTGTAGTAGTTGCGTCAGTAATTGCTGCAGTATTTGCATTGCCCTCTTCAGTAGTTGCTGAAGTGGATGATGTACTATTTGCTGCAGTAGTTGATTCAGTAGTTGCTGATGTAGCTACTGTTGTAGTTGCTGCAGTGGTTTCTGCAGTGGTTACTACAGTGGTTGCTGAGGTAGTTGCTGCAGTAGTTTCTGTAGTGGCTGATGAAGTAGGTGTTTCAGTGGTTGCTCCAGTGGTTGCTGCAGTGGTTTCTGTAGTGGTCTCTACAGTAGTTGCTGTAGTAGTTGCGTCAGTAGTTGCTCCAGTATTTTCATTGCCTGCTGCATTAGTTGCTGCAGTGTTTGCTGTATTACTTGATGCAGTAGTTGATTCAGTATTTGATGCTGTAGCTGCTGTAGTAGTCGCAGCAGTGTTAGCTGCAGTAGTTTCTACAGTAATTGCTGTAGTATTTTCTTTAGTGGTTGCTGTAGTAGTTTCTTCATTATTTTCTGCAGTAGTTTCTTCAGTAGTTTCTTCAGTAGTTTCTTCAGTAGTTGCTTCAATAGTTGTTGCTGTAGTTGCTGTAGTAGTTGTTGCAGTACTTGCTGCAGTACTTGCTGCGGTACTTGCTGCAATACTTGCTGCAGTAGTTTCTTCAGTTGTTGTGGCAGTAGTCTCTGCAGTGGCTGCTGTAGTAGGTGCTTCAGTAGGTGCTGCAGTAGTTTCTTCAGTGGTTGCTACATCAGTTGCTGTAGTGGCTTGTACAGTAGTTTCTGCAGTAGTTGCTGGAGTGGTTGCTGCAGTAGTTTCTTCAGTAGTTGCTGCATACGTTTCTTCAGTTGTTTCTGCAGACGTTATTGCTGTAGTTTCTGCAGTAATTGCTGCAGTGGTTGCTTTATTAGTTTCTGCAGTGGCTGTTGCAGAAGCTGCTACAGTAGTTGCTGTAGTAGTTGGTACAGTAGTTGCTACAGTAGTTGCTGAAGTAGTTACTATGGTAGATGCTGCAGTAGCTGCTGCAGTATTTGTTGCAGTAGTAGCTGCAGTAGTTGCTGCCGTAGTTGCTGCAGTAGTTGTTGCAGTAGATGATGCAGTAGTTGCTGCAGTAGTTGCAGCAGTAGTTTCTGCATTGGTTATTTTCGTGGTTTCTGCAGTAGTTTCGACAGTGGTTGTGGCTGTGGTTTCTGGGATGGATTCTGCTGTGGTGGTTTCATCGCTTGGTTCATTGGGTGTTGGAATTTCGTCTGTCACACTCGATGAAGTAGTTGCTGCTGTGGTTTGTGTTTCAGCGGTCGCCACATTGTCGGCCCCAGTGGTTGCTGCGGTGTCTGCTCTGCTGGGTTCTGCGGAAGTTGCTATGGTGGTTTCTGTAGTTGCGTCATCATGAGGTGGCACAGTAGTTGCTACCGTTGTGTCTTCAGTTGATAAAGCCATGATTTTTGTAGTGGCTGGAAGAGATGTTTCAGTACGATTTGCTGCGATATCCTCAGCTGCGGTGACTGAAGACTCTCCTGTTGTTGTTGTTGTTGTTGTTGTTGCTGCCGCTGCTGCTGCTGTTGCTGTTGATGTTGCTGGTTGTGTAGCTTTTATTGTTGTGACAGTACCTGATGCATCGCTTGTGGTATTTTCCGCAGTGTTTGTTTCTTCAACAGATGGCGCAATTGTCTTCGTTGTTAGTTGCGTTGTTGATGTCAGGGCCGGGGAAGCGGTGGTTTGCCATGAAGACAAGTCAGTGGTAGCATCATCAATACCTGCAGAAGTAGAAAGAAGCCAGTTAGTCGAAGCAAATCCAGGTTTGTTATCCAACTTGTAGGCAGAAGCGGCTTTCAAAATCCGAAGTGGGGACAGTGTGAGACGTGAGTCGCGAGGTCCTCTGAGCAATCAAGCTAATGGCGAAAAAGGAATGAGGCCAACAATGATTTGATGTGAAGGTGATTGTGAAGCAAGCAGGAAGCTGACGAATAACTACGGTGGAAAGCAGAAAGTTTGCCCCCAAACATCTGTAATAAAGGGAACGCATGGTGAGGTGATGTACAGGTGGAAATGAATTGCTGCCCCTGGTATAATGTATATGAAACAGCGGTGTCGATTTTTCAAAACGATTTGGGGGGCGAACAGGGACGGATCTAAGGGGATCTATATCAGACTTCCCCAAACGACGGAAATCGGCCGAAAAATTATACATTTTATGTTTGTAGGACAAAATATAATGAATAGGTACAAAGTGGTTGGTTTTAAATCAGTTATAAAACATAACACGCGCACGGCGGGAGGGGCTGATTTCCGCCACCTCCTCCCCCTCCAGTTTGTAATTAATAGCTGAAAAACGACGGCGCGCAGCTCCGCCAAACTTGGCACAGTTGTTGGGGCGTCAGTTGCCCACATAGCCTGATTGTTTCACCTCGGGTTATCTCAGGGTCAGGTCACCAGACCAGGTCATGTGACCCCAGCTTCAAAACGTTTGCGGTCAAACCACAGCCACAGAGTTTTTTGTGTGTGTTTTTTTTTAGTTTGCTCCCACTTAAGGGCTAGTTTATTTCCATTATATTGCTCAACGTTCCACATATTCCTCTCCCACACGCACACACGCCCATATCAATACCATTGCACAGCTAGCAGTCCCAGCGGCATCGTTAGTCTTAATGGCGGTGAAAACAGCGGAATCGTAATTAGGTTGCAACAGCTGCCCACTTTTCCTCGAACTCTGCAAGCCTGTCGTTACGTTTAGCAATGATTTTCTCCGTCTTTTTATTTATATTTACCCGTGCGATTAATTTAGCAAGGCTTAAGCTATTGTTTTCATTATTAATGCTTTTCCCTATCGCACTAACGTGATTTACAATCGTGCCTCCATCTATACCCACTATTACCATCTTTCTGCTGAGAGAGCAGCCACAGTGTCTAGCCGATCAGTTTCAAGCTTACAGGATTTCATAAGGCCATAGGTACCTAGCCCATTTCTGTACAAGGTACCACAGCAGATGCACGAGTTGCCAGCGGACATTCGGGGCTTGAAGGGAGCGCACTTAGAACACGGCTGAAGGCTTACCTGCGTGATCTCGGTGGCTCTTAATTCGTGTGTTTTTAATGTTTTAGTGTTTTTAGTGTCATTTTAGCATTTAACCGTTTTTGCCATGTTTCTTGTAGTCATGGCATAGTTGCCCTGTGTATGTCTGTGTTCGGTACGAGTGTGAATGTTTTACATGCATGGCATTGTCCTATTTTACTGACGAGAGGGCCGTAATAGCCACAGTTGATGTGGATGGCCTTTAATAAAATACTACTACTACTACCTACAATTCGTTTATCTCGGATTTGTTTTGTTATATCGGTGACCTAAGATCGGGTCAATTTCGCGACCCCCCCCCCCCCCTCCCCCATTATAAGTCAATGGGGAAATATTAAAATGCTTCCTTTTCGGAGGATACGCATGATAACATCCCAATTCCTTCTGAGTCATGTTATCATAGGCCATTCATGATGACCCATGTGCAATTTTTGTTCACTGACCCCTGCAGGGTCATCCGAGGTCATCCGAGGCCACCAACAATTTTTGGTCTATAAATCTCGACATAATGACGATAGAGAAGTGAAACTTTTCCATTGCTTGATTCCGCCCCTGTAGCTCAGATGGGAGAGCGCCGGGCTTCTGACCTCACCCGGTAGTCCGCCCCTGTAGCTCAGTCGGTAGGGCGCTGGACTTCTGACCTATCCCGGTAGTGGCAGCCTGGGCTCGAGTCGCTTCGGCGCTCGCTATTTGCTCCTGACTGGGATGGCCTGCGGCCGGTGGCAGCGGTCGCACTCAAGGTCAGGTGACGTCAGTGAGCGGGGCGGACCGTGTCCAGGTATGTCGGGCACGTAAAACTTTCGTCTCTAAATTATGTCGGCCAACAGGAATTGCTCGATCGGGTGGTGGGGTCAGGACCTGCACAACAAGCTCTGCTTAGCGCGGGTCCTGACCTCGGAAATCCATCCATACAAAACATTCGGACTAATTTATATATACAAAATATATACAAAATAGTGGTAGCCCGGGTTCGAGTCGCTTCGGCGCTCGCTATTTGCCCCTGACTGGGATGGCCTGTGCCCGGTGGCAGCGGTCACACTCAAGGCCAGGGGACGTCATAGGGCGGGGTGGACCTTGTCCAGTTATGTCGGGCACATCAAACTTTCGCTTCTAAATTCTGCCGGACGCCAGGAATTGCTTGATCGGGTGGTGGGGTCAGGGCCTGCGCAACAAGCTATGCTTAGCGCGGGGCCTGACCTCGGAAATCCATCCATCCGTTTGTGGTTGGCGCCGTGCGAGTGATAAGTAACATAAGTTTTGACTTCGTGTCGGACGGCGCCTCAGCTCAAACGAAAGATTTTGACCGAGCCTCATCAATGACTCTCAGAATGACCGAAAGCCCTCTCAAACTGGCACATGCCCATCTAGGCCTCACAATGACACTATTGAACGATCCTAGGTCATCATCAGGCATTGTAAAGGCCCTCTCAGACTCCCTCTCTCAGGACTCGTATGCAAGATTATTTTACTAATAAGGTGTACCCACGAGAGAGAAACGACTCCCGGGGTGACGTCACAACATTTGGCACTAATATTTTGCAATATGGTAGCAAATAAACAAAGTCGTATATGGCGCCGGCGATGCATTCAATATTAATATTGTACTGTTAGATAATGTTCATAGTTTTGTTAATATAGGTCATAATGTGCTGCAGGCACGATTATATAGTATTGCACGGTTGGATTGAGACTAACACAAACAGGACAAGCCGTTTAATTTTACATTGAATCGTCTGAGCCCAAAGTCGTTAGTGGTTGCCTAGCAACCACGTTGTTTACCAAACAGTCGTTGCTCTCGGGTTATCGGCGCTCTTTGTGTGACATAAGCAGTGATTCAAGTTGAAACGCGTGAATATTAGAGCTTTATGTGCTTGGTAATATTTATATTCATATTTGAGATATTTATATTTAAAACTGGCATTAATTTGTGTAATATTAGTTGGAAATAGCAGCATGGGAAGACCACAATGGAGGCAAGTGCACTTTAAGTTAAGATTTAAGCGAAGATGAGCACGGAAGGCGAATCAGATTCCCCAGACGAGGTAGGAGGATATGATCGATATGACCCAACAAAAGGTGAGTGGGCAATTGCAAGTAAAATAAAAAAGCAGGCCCATTTAGAGCATCAATCGGTCTGAAATTATTTACATCCGGGAACATGGGAAGGTTGGATGACGTCATTATGACGTAGTCCAGAGGCCTGTTCGGCATCTAAGAATATTCGACTGTGCATGTGCAATAAGGCGCAGAGAGCCTGGGCGGAGGCTAACTGGCGAATGACGTCAGAAACTATGACATCATCTCCCGTCATGCTCCAGAGATTCGTGGACGGGGACTGCTCGTATGGACCTTCTCAGGCTAGCATAGGTAAAACCATGGCCATAGATAATAGGTACCATTATCCGACGATTTTTGGCTAAGCGTGACGTCATAGTGGTTCGTATACGAATTATGGTAAAAATGAAATATATGGCACGTGATTCAAATAGTAACCATAGGCCTGTTTGGCATATCATAATGTTATTGGCTTAAAGGAAATAGTTCACCTTCGGAAAATTTATCAGAACAGGATTGCATTATATTTTTCATACAGTTTCTTTTTTTCTTTTCAAAAATGGTCCTACATCGCGCCAATTCAGGACAGAAGGTCGTACATTATTAAGTTTATGGTGTGCCTTATTGGTCTGCGCATGCTCCATGCAGTGCTGGCACTTTCAGATGGTACGGTATATCATATATGCGCCGCATTTCTTCGCCAAAAAGTCAAATATCTTCGGCTGGAGAGTCTTTTCAGACAAGAACAGTTGCAGATAGGGATTTCTCAACACGGGCTACAAAGCTGGTATTTCAGTTAAAACCCCATGGTGAAGGTGAACTATTTCCTTTAACCCGCGAGTTACTGGGGGGGGCTATTTCCCCCCCCCCCCCCTCCCGTTATTCTGCAATAACTCCTAAACAAACACAGATATCGTCACCACACTTGCAGTACCTTCTCTCACATCAATTCTACACGTGTTGGCAAAAGGCAAAATATGAGCTTAAGATAGGTCAACCGGGAATGACGTCAGAGTAACGTCATGTTCTTCGGTTTTTGTTGCAAAATAATGATTTGCAGAAAACGCTGTCAAAGGTACGATGTTTGAGATAAACCCAATTGTTTAATCAAATTAATTTCAGTCAACCGGGATATCAAACTGCAATCTCAGATTTTTGGTGTATTTTTATTACAAAATTTGAGAAATCCAAATACATTTTTTTTAAACAAAATTTTCAAGAAAAATCAGAATTATAAAAAACGGAATATGTGTGATCGCAACGTGTGCGGTGAATATGTGTACCAAATTTGAAGTCGATATCTTTTAAAATGACTGAGTTATGACCTTTAAATGTCAAAAATCGACCACCCCTCACAGCATTACTATGCATAAAAACGCATTTCCATTTTTGCTTTTTACTTCTATTTATATGGAACAAACAATGTTATAAGGTCATTTTACGCGTTTTAAACGAAAAACAAACCCATAAACATGTGTTACAACGCCTAATGACCGTAATCTGCAGTTTGACCTCGTGACCTCGAATGACCTTGACCTGACCAAAGGTCATAAACAGCTTAGAAAGGTACTTAGAAGTGTCAGACACACGAATCATACCGATTTATCGACAGCTTATGCGTTTAATATCGCAATTTTGCGCAACAATTCCATCCATCGAGACCTTTTGACACGGTCAAACATTTTGTACTTGACCTGACCTGTGACGTCATCGGTGACCCTGGGATCAACAATATTATGTTTCCCTCGATAAATTTCCCAAGGCTATCGAATGCCGTTTGAATTTTTACATTCGGTCAAGTAGTTCCGGAGATCCGAGGGGGGGGGGCAAAAAATAGCCCCCCCCCCAGTAAGTCGCGTTATGAAATATACTCCAGTAACTCGCGTTATGAAATATACCCCAGTAAGTCGCGTTATGAAATATACTCCAGTAACTCGCGGGTTAATCAGAAGACCTTGATATATAAAATAATAGAAGAAACGATCCCAATGTAACCAGTTCCTTTAGCCATTTTTGGCATAGATGTTGGCACATCAATTACCCACATAGTGTTAATTTTGTATTTCGGATCATGTCAGGTCAGGTCATCAGGCCAGGTCATGTGACCCCACCTAAAACAAATGTTTCCTGTCGTACCACAGCCACAGTTTTTGGCCAATCGATTTCGTACTTACAGCATTTCATAATACATATCATAATACATATCATAATACCTATAATTCGTTGATCTCGGATTTGTATATCGGTGACCTAAGGTAAGGTCGGCTCAATTTCGTGACCTCCCCATTATAAGTCAATGGGGAAATAATGAAATGCTTCCTATTCTGAGGAAACGAATGATATCAGCCCAATTCCTTCTGGATAATGTTATCATAGACCATTCTTGAATTTCCAGGTGCAAATTTTGTTCAGGGACCCCTTTAGGGTCAGATGAGGTCATCCGAGGTCACCAACACATTTTTGCCAATAACTCTCGACAAAGTCAAAATAGGGAAGTGAAACTAGCACCAATGTGCTTGTCTCGTCGAGGCACGTCTCCCAATGTGCAACATGACCTAATTGGGTCACCACTTGACCTTGACCTGATGTCAAATTTATAAGTTGACCTAACCTAATCATCATGCATATGATACAAAGGGCCTTGACGAGAGAAACACGATGGCGTAAAATCATTGCCCTATCTTTATTAGGTAAAAGTATATTTTTGAAAACTGTTTTTGCTATACAAAAAAGGCCTTTTTGACATTTGATGACCTCTGGAGCCTCAACTATTGATCTGAGCTTAAATCTGAGGGCACCTTGGCGGTTGCATTTTTCAAGAGCTTTCTATTTTGTTTCGTTTGTTCCTAACTATCCATAGTTCCTGTGATATTTGGGGGTTTCTGGAGCGAAGTCCTAAAACTTGAAAATCTGACCCTTGATGACCTCTGGTGACCCAATATTGACCTGAGAAAAAAAATCCCTGAAATAGTTTCAAAATGTTTTTTGACGAACTTTTCAACGGCGTTTTTTGTTTTGGTATACGTTTCATAGGAGCCGAGTTAGAAGGGGCGTCGAAACGCCCCCTCCCGGCACGGCGAAGGTGGCACTGAGCACCGTCACGGCGCGGGTTCAATATACCTATAGTTTTGTTAGTTTTTGCCCCCTTGTTGCCCCCCTATCGAAGATTTAGGATTTTTATAAATGTAGATCGTGTTGAGGGGCATCGAACCCTGTTTGATTTTTGAAAATCGGACGGGTGGATCTCGAACTCTCCGGGGGTGGCGAATCCGCTCTCCCCCCCCCCCCTCCCTCCCTGTCACTAATAGGGGTAGCCAGGAGCCTGCCACTAATAGGGTTAAGGAATAGCCAAATCGGAATAAAAAATTTGCACGCACAGTCTATTTCAGCCCTGGCGCCAATTTTTGTCCATATGGTCTGTTAACAAAAAATCAAAATGTGAAATCAAAATAAAATGTGAAAACAAAAATCAAATCAAAATCAAAACCTTCTTGTCATTGACTCGTAACGTTAAGATCAGCTCGGTAAATCCATTCCTACGGTACAGGCTGCCGTTACGTAGGTTGTGACCTCAACAACATTACGAGGCAAGGACAACTACCCTATTTTGTGTTTGTTTAACAGACTATATGGACAAAAATTGGCGCCAGCGCTGAAATAGACTGTGCGAAAATTTTATTCTGATTCGGCCATTCCATAAAGAGAATGTTTCACCTTTCTGAAAGTTGTCAAATATACGCCGGTTGTAGTCGGAAATGTGAAGTAAGTGCTGCTGAACACGATTGTGATATTTTTCTCACGAAAAGTCACTTAGCTTTATACAAAATGAAGGTTTGAATTTGGGATGATGACGTCATTATTGAGCTATATCATATAGAACGTCATATAGACGTCATACAGAACGCCGTTGATTGGCTGACGAAGAGGAATTGGCTGGCAAAGTGGCTGTCACGCCGTTGATTGGCTGACGAAGTGGAATTGGCTGACAAAGTGGCTGTCAGCCAATCAGCTGCGGGACTAGCCTAGGTCTCATTTTGCAAATGGGAAATTAAATTGCTTAAAAACGGTTAAGTTTTGGGGGAAATGACCTTAGTATTTTCGAAATTTCAATAACGGTCAAAGATAATGGCTATCTCAGTTCAAAACCAATACAAAGGTGAAGCATTCCCTTTAATAAGTTATCGCCAAAAAAACGGGGTCTCGCGGGATCTGAAATCCAGACTAGGTGACCTCTGCTGTCATGCCAATGACCGGGATGTCATCCAAATCGTGCATGTGTAGAGATTTAATTATAATCGAGCTAGAATCGTGAATGAACATATAATTATGCAAAATGGATGCCAAATTTGAAATCAGCGTCATAAAATGTCCCTGAAACTACCAGAAACCAAAAAGGTCGTCTCATGTCATCAGAGGTCAGTGACCTTGGTTGACCTGGGAAAGTGCATGACCCCAGTGGAACATATACTTATTTTAAATGGATACCAAATTTGAAATCAGCGTCACAAAATGTCCTAGAAACTGCCAGAGGCCAAACAAGTCATATCAGGTCATCGGAGGTCAATGACCTCGGCTGACCTCTGAAAAAGTCAATCGAGGTCACGATTTCAGTGGAAACCATAAATATCACCTATTAACACATATGTATATGCTACTGAACACAGTAGCGTACCCAGGATTCGCTCCAGGAGGGGGCCATTTTTTCTCAGGGGGCATAAAGTACCCCACCAAAAAACAACTCACCGGATTTGGCCCACTATATTTTTAAAAGGCATATTTTCGCCATTTTTCTCTTTAAAAATAAATGAATAGTAATAATTCATTTTTTCGACCAAAGGGGGCATGTACAGACCTTCAGGGAAGACAATTGCCCCGTTTGCCCCCCCCCCCCCCCCCCCCCCCACCTTGTGTACACCTATGACTGAACAACAAACACTCGGGAACTGTGCAAGTTACAAGCGTCGATTCTACGGGACGCCAGTTGCTCCTGACATGACCTTGAGAAACAGGTCATGGAAAGACAAGTTTGCAATTTTCAGAGTATGTGTCAAATTGTTCACAAGTAGTTTACTGAAAGTCCAATCGCAATCAGTTGATAAATACGGGAGTTATTTTCGAAAAACCGAGGGGATGACATTCACCCACCCCCTTCACTGGCGAGGGTTAATGTATGTATGGGACAATGGAAGGAAATCTTAGACATGTGGGGCATGGCATGTAAATGTGGCAAAGTGATAATGAAAATGACGATTTGTCTTAGGTTCAACATAAAAGTGTACGGACAGATCTTGTCAGACTCTGATGAAATTAATGTATTAACTATTTAGTGCCCGCCGTCAAGAAATGTAGCAGAAATTGTGTCGCGAGTTCTATTGCATTGGTATAATGTATTCCTGTGTTCTTGCCCCAGCCAGATAAATATTAAACACCGTGAATATTATTTTCACATTATGAGCATAATGTTATAATTCATTCAAATAATTGAATAGGGATAATGTAACTCAAGGGAATGTTCATTGTAGGAATCGCTCCTTCAACGCGGAGCATCCTGCAGGATACACCCATGGATCGCTTAAGCAGACAAGTTGGAGTGAAGTCACTCTCCTTGAAATGTTTTCACAGATGGTTGCATGTTTCGAATTGAAGCCATCTTCTCCGACGCAAAGGCGAATCCACACTGCGCTGGTCGCCTGGTTTTCAGGGAACTAATAACACATAATGGTGTTTGGTGCTTGAAGTGCACCGCGCCACAGCACAAACCGGACAGATTGGAGAAAAAAACACAAATACAAACAGCTGTCAATAACTATGGGAATATGGTATTGACATAAACATCTTAGTAGCACGTACAAGCTGACATCTTGCAACCACGTGTTAACGAAGCCAACGAAGCCTTCTCTGCCTGCAAGCAACCGCTCTGTGCGCTACAATCGCCACGGCCGTAACAGCACTACGTAGCGCCCCAGCCACATTGGCCGAAGGTTGTGACGTCATAGTGGTTCACCGAGCCTATGGCCGCTGAAGGGTTGACACCCCCCTGGGTAAAACCCTTTCAGACCTGGCAAGGGGCCTCTCAGACCGGATGATGGCCTACTCAAATAATCAAATGTTACTCTCTTACCGACTTGAGCTCTCTCGGGCCGGAAAAGCGCCCTCTAAGACCGATCGAGGAGCCTCTCAAAGTGGTAAGCGGCCTTCTCAGATCGGCTTAGCTTCCAGGCCTGGCAAAGGTTCTTTCGGAGCGACAATTAAGAACCTATGGCTCTAAAGTCTGATAAATATCGTCTCAAACCAGTCGAGGGTCCTCCCAGATCGCCGCAGGGCCCTCTCAGGCCTAGAAAATTGCCCTTTCAGACCAGCCCGGGGCACGCTCAAGCCTGGAATGGACTCTGCCAAGCCTGAAAATAACCTCTCAGACAGCTGAGGGGCCCTCAAACCGACCGAGGGCCCTCTCACTGCGGTCAAGGTCCCCCTCAAGACGGCCTCGGTTACCCTCCAGTACTAAGCAAGGGTCGTGACCACCTAGGCCCCCTTGATTAGGTACGCTCTTGGTTGTGGATTGAAGCTCCATTCACAATTTCTAAAACTTCAATGATAGCCTCTAAATTTCGACCTCAATCTAAAAATTAAAATAAATGCTAGACTTTTTCAGGCCAGGCTACGTGCTTCCTCATACCCACTAACGACTGTCTCAGTCCGGCTGAGGGCTCTCTCAGAATGACTGAGGGCTTTTTCAGTCCGGCTGAGGGCTCTCTCAGAATGACTGAGGGCTCTCTCAGTCCGGCTGAGGGCTCTCTCAGAATGACTGAGAGCTCTTTAGAATCCAATAGCCCCACCTGTACGAGCGTGGTAGTATGCGTGTGTGCGTGCCTATGTTTATTTGTTTATTAGTTATAAAACAACCACAGGCCGAAGCACACCTACGGCTGTAGTCAAAGCACACAACACACGCATCCTCATACATTCACGCATTCATACCTAAGACATGATGACAATGACAATAAATAAGTGAACCAATATCCCGCTACCCTACGCAAAAGTAGGGCAAGTGACTAAAAGTCAGCACCGCTGCCACGTCCACGGGAATCAATAACTGCCTTCACTGCATGCAAACTTCAAAGCTTGCGACTTAAAAGTAGTTGAACAAAAGAAATAAGTCTCTGGCATTTCCTGGATAAATATGTTGCAGGTCGCTGCAGTAGCCGCGATAAAAAGCTGTTCCGTACAGAAATCACCCTACCACCCGGCACACGAAACAATCCAGTGCGTCTCGTCCGTCGAGTGGTAACAGTCAGGTGAAACATTGACACTAGATTTCCACAGTCAAGGCCGCCACAAAGTACAGAATGCAAACATCTTATGTCGGCTTGGATGAAACGAGCTTTGATGTACTGACATTTAAAATGTTTCAGCAGCGAAGAATAGTCCAAGGCGGGACAGCGGCGCTGGGTTGTACATCCTAACCACATAAGAAACCTGTGTTGCAGACGCTCGAGGCGTCTTAAGTGGGTTTCTGCGGCCCCAGACCAGATAATACTACCATATTCAATCACGGACCTCACATGGGCGTTATACGCTGACAAGATTGCGGGGTGATTGAAATATAGGCGGCGAGAGCATAGAGACATTTGTACACTGCGCATGAGCAAACCGAGCATGCGGTTGGCCTTGCCTACGGTTGAATCTACATGGTCGGCGAATGTCAGCATAGCATCTAATATGACACCGAGGTCGCGCATCTGTTCGCATCTCTCCAGTTGATGCCCATCTAATACATAGGTACAGCGAATGGGGGCCTTGCGAAGAGTGAAGAGATAGTCTTGCATTTAGCTGGATTGAGCTTCAAGTGAGCTTTAGACCATGCGCTAAGACGTTCCAGGTCGGCCTGAAGGGAAATGGTATCTTCACGATTTTGAATGCGATGACATTTTTTGACATCATCAGCATAAGCCAAACAGCCTGTTTTGGTATTGTTAGGAAGGTCAGCGATATAACAGGCGAACAGTATCGGACCGAGAATGCTGCCTTCCGGCACACCGGACAAAACTGGTGTCCAGTCGGAATGCTTCCCATCGAGAATGACTCGCTGAGAGCGCTGACACAAATAGGACTCGATCCAGCTATATGCAAGATCTGTGATGTTAAATGAATGGCGAAGTTTGTATAAAAGTAGCCTGTGGTTGACACTGGTAAAAGCGGACGAATAATCCGTGTATATCGTGTCCGTCTGCGATCCCTTGGCCTGTGAGGACCAGCAGTGTTCCAGAAAGCATGCTAGGTTAGTTATGCAAGAACGTTTTGGGAGAAATCCGTGTTGTGAGACAGGCAGTGCGGGGAGACATGTCTGAAGCAAGCTCTCACTCACTACCTTCTCCAAAACTTTAGAGCAAATTGCCAAGAGGGAAACGGGTCGGTAATTTTCTGGAAGCTTTCTAGAGCCCTTTTTTAACACAGGTATTACGTTGGCCCGCTTCCACTCGGAAGGGAACATCCCGGACCGCACTGACAGACGACATATAATTTCCAGAGGGATCGCAAACTCGTCGGCACATTCACGTAAAATGCGAGCACTTAAACCGTCAGGTCCACAAGCCTTGTGCGCACTAGCTCCCGCAAAAGCAGCGCCACACGGCCGGGCGGTACATGGAAGGCTGATAGCCTGGCACAGTGGCACTGGTGGCTCCGGCATGTCGTTAATATGGGGATCGCTAAACTTCTTCGAAAAACATGCGTTAAAACAGTTCGCTCGAGCAATGACATCCTTGTATAAACAGCCATCGTACTCAAGAACGGGTGACACTTTCCCACTCGATTTAAGTGATTTAGCGAACGACCAATATCGCTTTGGGTTGTCTTTGAATTCGCGGATCAGTCCAATCAGATAATCGCGGTAATTACGGTCAGCCAGACGCTTGAAGTCGGCCCTATGTATGTATGTGTATGTATGTGTATGCGTGTGTTGATGATGTATGTATTGTCTGAACAACAGACTGAATCCGTAATTGGGTATTGTACCTGTGGATTGCTTATGTGAAATAAACTAAACTATAACCCTGGCTTCCAGAGGGCCCATTCTGACGTTCCACTCCACCCCCCCCCCCCCCCCCCCCCAGAGGGCCAACTCTGGGATCCAGAGAGCCCACTCTGGCCAGCCCCCCAGAGGACACAATCTGGCTTCCAGAGGGTCAACATGGCCTCCGGAGGACCCACTCTGGCATCCAGAGGAGAGGACCCACTCTGGCCTCCATAGGGCTCACTCAGGGACAGGCATTCAAAGTACCCACTCTACTCTTTGCCAGCATCCAGAGGGCTCATTATGGCCACCGTCCAAAGGACCCATCGTGATCTCCGGATGGCCTACTGTGACTTCCGAAGGGCCCACCCTGTCCTCCAGAGGGCCCCCTCTAGCCTCCTGATGGCACACTCTGTCCTCCAGAGCTGTCATTATACTTAGCTGTTTCAGAGTTTTGTGAGGTTCATTAATTTCCGACTCAATTTTAATTAATTTAGGTGAAGATCAAACACATTTAGTCGGTACACTACTTGATTCATCATTGATTTATCATTTTACTCGGTACAGATCCGACCCGTATAGTATCCGAATAGCATTGGAATGGAAAACGAGGCAGGCAAACTTAAAGTGGTAACGTCTATATCTAGTGGTAAAATCTATATCGTCTAATAACGTCTATAGTGGTAACAACTATATCGTCTAATAACGTCTATCGCGTGGTATCACGCATTTCACAAACTGCGCTTCGACGTGAATAATGGTTATGCCAAAACGGTAAAAGGCTGGTTTGAGGGTCAAGTCGGAAAAAAGCCACTCAAATCTAAAACAAATCGAATGTTGCTTCTTCATACGTCAATAGGTGATTTAAACAACCCTTCCTTAGAAAACGTTGCGTAGATTTTCGTTGAAACTAGGAAATGCGTCATTTTCTGGTTGACTTCAGGCGTTTTCGCGGGCTTGGCCGTTACAGCTTCCTTGTATACGCCAGTGGCCAGAAAATATCGGGGGGGGGGGGGCGAGAGCACCATGGAGGGGGGGGGGGGGCAAACTCAACATGGGGAGGGGGCACCTCCAAAGTATATACATCGACACCTATGATGTGAAAGCACCTGTACACATGCTGAATGTTTGACTGAACTAAAAGCACAGGTAATCAAGATAGTAAATACATGGTGAATTAGCTTGGTGCTTAAGAAAGGTGAATTAATAAACATCTTAACACGCGCCCTGGAGGGGGTGGGGCGAAGTCCGCTCACCCCTCCGGTTTTTCAAGGATAGCGCAAAAACGGCGGCGCACAGCGCCGCCGTTATTTTACCTGTTCGGAAATTAACTATCCACATTATGTAAAATTATTGACCTCGGGTCATCTCAGGTCAGGCCACCAGACCAGGTCACGTGATGACCCCACCTCCAAAACGTTTGCAGTAGTACCGCAGCCACAGTTTTTACAGATTTTAGCCACAGCCACAGTTTTAGATCGGTTCCAAACTTGCAGGACTTCATAAGCTCATAGAGACCTACAATTTGTTGATCTCGGATTTGTAATTTCGGTGACCTAAGGTCAGGTCAATTTCGTGACCGCCAACACTGTTGGTGGTAACGTGAACACGGTTTGAACACTGTTTTGTCAATAACTATCGACATAATGAAGATAAAGCAGTGAAAATGGTACAAATATGTTTGTCTCGTCGATACACGTCTCCCAATATGCAACATGACTTACCTGGGTCACCACTTGACCTTGACCTGAGGTCAAATTTTTTAGTTAACCTAACCTCGTCAAAATTAATATTTTTAAAAGTGCCTTGACAGGACAAACACGATGGCGTCAAACGTATTGCTTTATCTTTATTAGGTAAAAAGTTATTTGCAAAAAACAGTTGTACCAAAAAATAACGTCTTTGACATTTGATGACCTCTGGAGCCTAAAATATTTATTTTAGTTCAAATCTGAAGACAACATTAGGTATTTTTTTGCAAGGGCTTTCGATTGCTTTTTCCCGTTTGTTCCTAGCTATCATAGTTCCTGAGATATTTTGGGATGTTCGAAGCGAAGCCGTAAAACTGGAAAATCGACCTTTGATGACCTCTGGTGACCTCAATTTTGACCTGACCTAAAAAAAACTGATAAACTTCGATAGAACTTGTCTCGAGATATCTATCTCCGTTTTCCGCTTGTCGCTACGTTGCGTGTTTTCTAGATCATAGGGGGGAGGGCGAAATCCCCCCTCCTCCAGGGCGTGATATTATCAGAGGCCCTCCAGGGCGCGTGTTAAGGTGCTATCAAACTTATTTTGGTAATGCAAGTTTATAGTAGCCATTTGACCTCATTAGTGTTACACAAGTTAGACATTACTCCGCATGTGATAATTTATATTATAATGTCACTCCCATCAGGGGATTTGTGAACGTAAATCTTTGCCGACACTGTCATTACTTATGAAAATTGCAGTCGTTCTAGGTGCTGTATAATGTCCGCCTCCTTATCACTAAAGAGTGCCTTGTTTCAGTAATGTTTTATTCATGGTTTGACCGCCACAAGTGAGATAACATCGCCACTTGAAGAATGACAATGGGGCGTGTTGGAAAATCAATGCTGAGCTCCTGCAAAGAAATTAGGCACATGCAACTGCAGGCTCAATAGAAAAGATGGTAATGAATGTAGTGAACCGTGCTCTTGTTTGTTTTCAATGTGATACACCAGGCAATTAATGAAATTAATTATATAAAAGGCTCATTCCATGTCAAGTGAAAGAAACATGCACACCAACTTTTAGCTCCGGGTAACCTCAAGGATCATATTTAGAGGTCATCCAAGGTCACGATTGTGTGCGTACTTTATATCAATCAAACGCTTATGCTAATAGTGCTATGTGCTAATAGTGCGAGTAGACTAAACGCTTATATTTATTATACTTATATGTGCTAATAGATTTGGCGGAATAAAACTAATATCTAATACTCCACAAGGTTGGACCATTCGGAAGAGAGGAAAAAATAACGTGACCCCAATATGACCTTAGACCTGACGAGGTCAAAATCATAAAATGTATTTTTATATAAGTTGCCTGCTAGGAACTAGTCCAAACTTGGGACAATAAATGAACGTAATATCCTTTTAAGAATGTGCAAAAAAAGAAGGGTGGAGACTTTTCAAGTTTTTGAGATACCGCCCTTTGAGTATGGTAAGGATGTGAAACGGAGCAATGCCCCGAGGCTATTTTCATGTCGCTTGCCATAATGTCGGTTCCTTTAGCTCGATTGACGTCACATTTGGTCGGTAGCTTCCGTTTAACAAATTAAATCACTTCCAGAGTTTTCAGCTTGACCTGATCTCGCATGACCTAGCATGACCTAGGAATAGTGTATGGCCCACAAATACGTATTACCTATAGGTAATACGGTGTTTTATAGATGTTCAGGAGCATAACACATATGCTCAGGTGTTAACAGGTGACATTTATGGTTTCCATTGAGATCATGACCCCGGATGACCTTTTCAGAGATCAACCGAGACCACTGACCTTTGATGACCTGATATGATTTGTTTGGCCTCTGGAAGATTCTGGGACATTTTAGGATGCTGATTTCAAATTTGGCATAAATTTTATATAATTGTATGTTCCACTATTTTGTTTTAACCGAAGGTCTAGCTCAATTAGGGTCGAAACGCCAGGGAGTCGTATCCCCCCCCCCCCCTCTGCCCAGTCACGAGGGTATCAGACGTTCATGTATTGTGCCACTGGCGCCTGCAATGCTGGACGCCGGCAATCTGTGTGTAACCGTTCTTGGAGGCACCCTTGACTTAACATGGACTTTGTAGGCAGTATAAGGACACTGAATCCTTTTTCCTATTGACAGATGGGGGGGATATCTTGCGATAGCGAGGTGATAATGACTGCGCGCGGTGCGGGGAGATTACGAACCCCGACTCATGACGCGCTGAGGGATACTGGCGTCGATATCCAAAGATTATATATGAGATCACAAACAGCAGTATGAGATCACAAACAGACTGTAAAACAACATATAATGGCAGTACATTGTATTCCCTGGAATCGACATTTTTCGTTACACGTACTTTCCAGCCCGTTAATGAGCCGTTCATAAATTACGTTACGCTCAGGGGAGGGGGGGGGGAGGTGTCACCAGCCAAAGCGTACCATTGTCGGTAAGGTTGATATGGTCGATAACATGAGTTAAAAAATAGTCAAAATAGCGTAAAGTAATTTATGACCGATTCTTAACATTCATTTACGTTCATTTATGTATGAACATTAGAATGCGTTCATCCGCATTCATCATAGACGCCTGTTTTGTGTTTATCCACAGTCTGCAATATCTGCAAAACATACTTGGCTGTGAAATGTTCTTAAAAGCTACGGGAGGTTAAAAGTCATCTTAGGTCAGCGGAGGTCAGTGACTTCGGTTGACCTGTGACAGAGCATGGCCCTAATTGAGCATATAATTATGCAAAATATGGATAATAATCTGAAATCTGCGTCATAAAATGTCCTAGAAGCTATCAAAGTCCAAAAAATGTCATCTCAGGTCATCGGAGGTCAGTGACCTCGGTTGACCTCTGAAAATGTCATCCGGGGTCATGATCTCAATAGAAACCATAAATGACATCTGTTAACACCTGTGCATATGTGATATGCTCCGGAACATCCGATGTAAAACACCGTATTACCAATAGGTAATACGTATCTATGGGCAATACACTATTCCTAGGTCATGCTAGGTCATGCGAGATCAGGTCAAGCTGAAAACTCGGGAAGTGATTGAATTCGTCGAACAGAAGCTACCCACCAAATTAGACGTCAATTGGGCCAAAGAAACCCACATTACGGCAAGCGACATGAAAATAGCCTCGGGGCATTGCTCCGTTCCACTTCCGTACCATACTCAAAGGGTGGTATCTAAAGAAGTTGAAAAGTCTCCACCCTTCTTCTATGCACGTTCTTAGGAAATGTTACGTTCGTGTATTCTTGCAAATTTGAACTAGTTACGAACAGGCAACCTAAAGAAAATACATTTTATGATTTTGACCTCGTCAGATCAAAGGTCATATTGAGGTCACGTATTTTTTCCCTCTTTTTCGGAATGGTCCAACCCTGTGGAGTATTATATATTAGATGTATTCCGCTAAGTCCATTAGCAAAGAAGATATAAGCGTATGATTGATGTAAAGTACGCAACAAATCGTGACCTTGGATGACCTCTAAATATGACCTTCGAAGTCACCTGGAGCTAAGAGTGGGTGTGTATGTTTCTTTCACTTGACACTACAGGTCGACCAATTTTCATGAAAATCGGAGGGGGTCGGGGATTTTTTTCTTCGGCCAGACCCAAACAATGACCAAACAATGACCCAACAAACAATGACCCCGAAACAACTTGTGCCTCGCAATACAACTCAGTCAAAAGCGCCTGTGGCTTATATTAAATTGGAATTGCGCTATAATGCCGCTCATCATGAGTGGTAGGACTGAGTTCAAAAGCATTCAGGTAGTTAAACCATTCAGCTATATTTCAAGACATAGTTTGTAAGAAGGGATGGTGTTATGCAAGGCTGTTATGTTCCACGAGGTCGGGCAGCTGCTTCACCGCAGAAACAGAAACTTGAACTCCACAAGTTTGAATTCTCACTCACTTATCAAACTCATCAAATTAGTTAAGCGCGATTCCAACTTCATGAATAGCTGTCTCCGCTTACAGCGTCACACTTCACATTACGGCTATATTTATTTACATGTAATGCGCGGCTTTCATGTGATGGACCATTTTATCGAAAGAGGTACTTACAAAATTTGCATGGGCACATTCAATAAGAGAAATATGTTGGTCCGCTCGATGCTGGGTCGTTAGGCTGAACTCGAAAAACTTGAGGGAGGTGAGGGGGGGGGGGGATAGTACCCTCGTTTATCTGTCGAATCATTCTTGTGACGGAGATTACCAAGGCGGCAGTTGGAAGATATCAACGAGACGCGTTTCAAACGAACCAGCCAGTGGTTCTCAGCAGCAACGGTAGGGTAGCCCTCTTTTCAGGAGCTGAATAACTCGTCCCACTCCCCGCGATTGAGCAGGCCGCAGGCTTTGGCTTCAAGCTATGCGCTACAGCATAACTTCGGCGGCAGTCTTTGGCTTCAAGCTATGCGGTACAGCATAACTTCAGGCGTTTACTACTAGTGCCATCTATCGACTGGAATGTAAGTTGACGTATGTGCCGTTGCTGCTCTTGGTCTAATGCAGTGGTGCTCAGTGTCAAGGCATAGTATGTCAGTTTGGCGACCAGAATACTCATTGTCCCTACCTCCAACTATAATTCAGTGTATACATGATACATTTATCAGAGAAAATGCCGCACTAACTTATCTCCAACGCGTTTCATAACGGCAGCTAAGCATCATTTTGCATTTATTGGTTTCGATGTTCGTTGCGCTAATACGGTACCAGTGGTCTCCTGCACAGACACAGATAATGCATTACTGTGTGCATTGTGCACTATTATCAAACGAATCCAATATAATTTCTCACTTAGCATCCCAATTACCATTACCATGTTTGAAATCTCCATTACCCCAAGTGGGGGTAATAACCCCCTAATTGAGAATCACTGTTTATCACATCAATTATCACATTTAAGTTGTTTTTTTGTGCTCAAATTTGATTTCCAACCTTAACCGGTTAGTTTTTTGGAACCTTGGAGAATTTAGGAGAAATATTAGGGGGGAAATATTAGGGGGGAAATATTAAAATATTATGCATCTAAATCACTAATTTTCTAGCCGTACCTCTGGTGTCTGTCTGTCTGTCTGTGTATGTGTCCTCATTTATTTAGCCACTCGCACAGCACAGACGGCACCACCGATGACGGTGAAACTCACACACACGACAGTTTCAAGCTTTGTAACGATCCTGCACGGCAAAAACAAACAAGTCGCTTCGATGTCTGTGTCGGTCACAGCACGCGTCAGAAGTTTTTCCATTGGTGCAAAAGAACATGCAAAAGACAACAAAAAAAACGAGCGAAATGTGTGTGCAAAATGCTAGAAAAAACGCTATACAATCTCAGGTCAATATCTCGATAATTTATAGTCCGATCGGCACAGGATAAACACAGGGGTTATACATTAACGGGCTGTCGTATACAATGTGGGTCAGCGAGTAGAGCGTGGCACGTGCAAAGTAAATGGCGAAATCATTTAAATGTATGGTTTTACAACGTTTTTTCACGATCAAATTCAGAACTCGCAACCTATCGCATGTAAAGTGATGAAACATTTGCAATTGTGTAGACAAATGTATCGGCTTTATAATGCATGTAATACTGAAGCTTACCAATCAGCATTTATGCATTTAAATCGTCTTATATACAATTTTATTTTGGTTTACATTTTTCTGATTACACCGCCATGCCGTCAAAACCTGAGGGTGTTGAACGATAAAAGTTATACAGCTGTGAAGCGCAGTCATTTCTGACCAATATCCATACCCAAAATGTACGCGTATTTACAAACATGAAAGTTAAAAATACAGACGCTGTAATACCTATTTTGGTCGGCGTAATTCGGGTCGGAACAGGGCTAAAATATCTTGTCGTTTTGTCGTCCTCACCGGCAACCAAGGACATGGAATTTCGGCGACCACATTCGGTGTTCTGCCGAGGTTACCGAGTCAACAATAATGAAATGTCTACCCTAGCCCAATCCACCTATCCTAACCCAGCTGTATCTGTATGTGCTAGGCATATGTTTTTGTTTCGATCTCTGCTTCTCGCATGCCTTCGTTCTAAAACACGTCTTCATGTTAGCAGCTGCGCGGGTCTACATTCGAAATCACTCACGCAGCAACAAACTATACTGTAGGTATACTATACACTATACACTATATACTGTATCGGCGAGACAACCACGGCTGTCGTCCGGACGGTCCGGACGACCACTCCTGGCGACCCTTTTACAAGGGACCAATGACATACCGCGCATACCCTTGGTTGTCGCGGTTGTCCTATTGCCTGCTGAATCTGGTATATTTAGTGTGCTTGTTCTGGCATAGTTACTGGTATCAGCAAACGCGTCCCTTCCGGTCTTACCCTTGCATTGTTCTGACCAGTCCCCGGTCCCACGTGCCACCAACGGCCATCCAAACGGCATTCCTTCTTGCCCCCTCCCTGTCCGCGGCGCGGCGGCCGGCGGACACAGCTGGTGGTCCGTCCAGCGTCACTCCCGCCCGGCTGACCCGACACTCCTATTTCAACCATTTTTAACACATTGACCCCTTCAGTCATGCAGTGCGCTGCGCGCGAGTGGCACTGGGGAAGTACAGTGCGCTGTGCGACGCGCTGAATTATTGTCCAAACGTGTGCAGTGACGCTGAAGTTTTTGGTTTAAGAAATTTCACGCGCTGAAGGTGTGACGATGGTTGTGAGAAGTCACAGGGGCATATGAACAACGCAAAATCAGGTACAGACATAACTTGCTTTTGATTGGGGTCTCAGCCGAACGCCATTGACGGGGGTGACAATATTTGTACAATGCCCATCCTGGTTAGTAGTTATTTTCCGAACCAATGATGGCAGGGAGACAAAAAATGCGGCAATGGAATTAGCTCTATGTGCATTTTTGCACGTCAAATTTGTCGATCAATGTATCGACATCCCGTTTTTTTGCTTTCGGGTACTGCTCAATATTGAAGTCTGAAAAAGTCCGGCAGTATTGATAGTGTATAATGGCACCAATTGCGCACATTTTGCACTATGAATTTGAATATCGCAGGACGGCAACCACCAACCCCGGTCTTAATTTCGACGACAACCACGAAACCATTTTTTTAGCCCTGGGTCGGTAAAGCTTGCAATAGCCACCGAATATTGGTTCCGAAGTAACTATTCTCGACGAACATACTGCGCTTGAAACGCACTCCCGTTTGACGTATCACAGGTTGATAAATGCAATTTTCGAACGATTTAGTGTAACCCCAAATAAGTTAACGACACAACAGACGCCAACGACGTCGCCTCTTCGCGCAGCGAAGCAAGCGGGGACCAGCCCATTATCTGTGATATCTAATTAGGTAGTCAACATTATCGAGAAAGGGGGTCAATTCTGCCGCATCCACCCTCTCTGACGTCACGCCGATCAATCCATTTAGCGCGGTGTGTGCTGCTAAAATCCCTGTTCGTAATTCGAAACGAATAGTTCACATTTATCCTGTGTCGACAATTCGTTCCGCATAACCTTTCACGATTCATTTTGGTTCAATTGCTGATTCAGCAATACACGTTTTTATATTTATCACAAATATTTGAAATCCCCTCTTTGCCTCTTTCTGTAATAGTTATATGCTAGGAGTTTCCGGGTCTTGTACCTAAGTATAAATACAAAAATATAATATATAAAAAAAAACTGATAAAAACTCCTGCAAAATTTAAGTGACAACTATCGAAACCGTCGCAAAAACGTACAAACAGTTCACACAAAATCAGTGAAAAGACTGAAAACCCAGCCGCCGTCACCTCACCTGTGCAGGGCGACAGTCTGCGGTAGCTGCTGTGTCCGCCTGTGTCGGCCTCCACCACCGTCTCCGGCCCTCCGCAGTCACCTCCGTCACTGTACAGCAGACACATCCCGTCCGGACGGACCGTAAATCCACCGCAATACCACCCCGTCGCCGCCGTGCAACGCGCCGAGCACGCAAACCGCGAGGGAACCGCGGCAGTGGCGTTCGGCGCGGCTCGGAACGCACCTTCCACACGCTGGAACACGGCCAGTTTCGGACCGGGGTCACCCAGGTCACCGGAGGTCATGTCCCGCATTGCGGCGGGCAGCAGAAGAAACATGACCGTCGTCAGCGACGCCATGGTTGCGACTAACGCCTCCAAAGGACTGGCGCGTCGAGGAATCGACTGGCGACACTGAAGAATGGAGCTTCTTCAGTCGGTGACAGCGGTACGACCGGCTGTGATACACGTGCCCTGTACGTACCGACTCTTTAATGACGAAGGTCAGTACGGTTGCTGTGGCAACGGGCTGTCGCTTCCAAAGGACACCGCTTTGCTGGATTAAATGAAAGCCGGTTCCGTTTCGGCAGGATGTACGATGGAACATTTAACACCATTCCAAGACACTTGTGCGTAATACATGCGACTTCGTCACATTTGGTGTGTCTGTAATAGAATATCTAAGTGGTGGATCTATATGCTATCTTATTTCAGGGGAACTGAGCTTTGCGAAGTAGGAATACCATGTGAATTAACACGCGCCCTGGAGGGGAGGGGGGGGGGACGAAATCCGCCCACCCCTAAGGGTTTTCAAGAATAGCGCAAAAAACAGCGGCGCTGCGCGCGCGCCGCCGTATTTTGCATATCTGTTTGCAAATTAACTACCCACATTATGTAAAATTCTTGACATCGGGTCATCTCAGGTCAGGTCATCAGATCAGGTCACGTGATAACCCCACGTATCAATCTATTGGGCAATCTAAAATTTGAGGCACGTAGCCTCAGAATTTCCTGAAACTTGGCAGGTACGTCCTCCTTGCCACGCTGAATACGAAAAACCTAAAATTAGTCTAGAACGCGGGCTACTTTCAGAGTTATACCGTTTTAGAGATCTACAGTTTTGAGTCCCGTCGCCTCAGAATCGCCTGAAACTTGGCAGGTAGGCCCTCCTTGCCACGCTGAACACGAAAAACGTAAGATTAGCCTGGAACACGGGGCACTTTCAGAGTTATAGATTTGTTTAAGTTTTGAATGTCTGTCTTCCTTTATTTTGAAACGACTGCGCAGGAATTGGAAGCTTTCCGCGTCAAGTTAGCCAGATATTCAACTGACAGACATTCAAAACTAAACACGTTATAACTTTAAAAGTAGCCCGTATTCCAGGATAATTTTACGTTTTTCGTGTTTAGCGTGGCAAGGAGGACCTACCTGTCTAGTTTCAGGCAATGTTGAGGCGACGGGCCTCAAAATTAAAGATTGGGCAATATCAATCGGCTGCTAATTTTACGTACGTCTTTTATTATTCCTAAAAGGCAGGGTATTAACCCTCGCCCTACAGGGGGGGGGGGGGGGTCTGACAGAACCCTGAGGGTTTTCTTGAATAACTTTTTACACCTGCAATGCATCTTGCTGAAATTTTTGGTAGTTGAGTTTTACAACAATTATACGTAGGCTGTAAAACTTTAATTGAAATTGGTTGAGTAGTTTTGGAGATAATCATGTTTTGATGACGTCATGTGGTAAAAAATGATAAATATTTGCAAAATCGTAGAAAACAGAGTTTTGAAACAAATTGCAAACGCAATTCACCAAAGATACAAAATAGCATTCTCTTTAAAATGGCGATCTCGGATTTTCAAAATTTTGGGGTTTTGACCCCTAATTGTTTTTTTTTAAAATCCCCACAAAATCAAAATTTTCAAAGATATTAGAAAAACCGGAATTCATGTGAGAGTACTGAGTATGGACAATACCCATACCAAATTTCAAAGCAATATCTTCATTTTTGACTGAGTGATAGCTCTCTAAGTGTAAGAAACTGATGACGTCATTTTTTTAAATATTTTGTTTTACTTTTTTTTACAAGATACGAACAAATAAATACCTTTTTTGTATTTCTGAGCCAAAATTGGTCTAGGAACATGCCTTTTTATTTACATTTATAAATTTCTAATTTTGAGGTTTTCTGCATGGCAAAATCTCTGTTCCGGACGTGGTAAGTCCGAGGTCATTCACTTGACCTGGAAGGTCACCCGTTGACCTGAAACCTAAAATTCGTATACTGTTAGATTCCTCTCATGACAGGCAACATGCTGGTTCTTACCGCATTTCTCAAAGTTACTTGGTTTGGAAGTTAACAGGGGGCCTGTCAGACCCCCCCGTAAGGCGAAAGTGAAAAAAGCTCCCGTAGGGAGAGGATTAATCCATCACCGAAATGACCACTTTCTCATTGACTTCCATGTTAAACCATCACCATTTATTTCTCAAACTTTTATCCTAACCTAACCTAACCTCACCTCACCTCACCTCACCTCATCTCACCTCACCTAACCTCACCTCACCTCACCTCACTTCACCTCACCTCACCTCACCTCACCTCACCTAACCTCACCTAACCTAACCCTTGGAGCCAGTTTACATATTTTTAAAGAAGTCCATCGGCCGAAGCCCGAAATCCTCAATATGTTGTGACGTTTTGGTGATTTTAAGTCTTTACGGTGATAAAGTTAGTTATTCGGTGATGGGATTAATGTATTGCCTTACTAAAATAATGCTGTTTGGTTCTCGCCTAATTTGTTTGCCTTGTGCATGGGTGGAGAATCCTATAGGGCAGCCCCGGCTGCGGCCGGGGCAACCTCAAAGTTGCCTCGGCGGGGCCGGGGCAGCCATTTTTGAGAGACCTTTTTTTGCAAGACCTTAGTTATTATTTAAAAAGAATAAAGAAACGCAAATATAATCCCAGCATAAAAATGCATACTTGGTACGACTATCTGTGAAAAATATGGGTAAAATTGCGCTTTCGGTGCGCTTTCGAAATGGGGGGGGGGGGGGGGGGGTAGTCAAAGGAGGCTGAGCCTTGCCAACTTTGTCTTAGTGAACACCTCGGGCAGGTCAGAAAACTTATATTTTCGGGGGAGCACAGTTGGGGTCGCTATCTCCGGTCTAAAAGAGGCATATTGTCCGATCTAAAGAGGTGCCGCCGGCACTCACGACTCAAGGGGCGCCACCTGCACTCGAGAGTGGCACCTTCGGTGTCCAGACGCCCAGGAGAGGCGCCCTCAATCGTGATTCCCCCCGCATGTCCATGAAGTTAGCGACGGATTCGGATTCGAATTCAGCGTCGAGTAGCGATTCGCTTCACAATGTGGTGACAAGTCAATTGGGGCACGCTGATCACGAAATGGCATTCATTTTGACATTCACGGTAATCTTAGCCGAAGTTATTGTCCGATCGCCAAAATAATGGTCTCATTCGATTACTCGGGTCAGTCTATAGCCGTAGTCTTCGCAACCTCACTCGTAGCAAATGACATTGGCCCTCAATTTCAAGATCAATGGCGATTGGATTAAACTTCGGGTCGTTTTGAGTCCTTTGACCTTGAAATTGAGGGTCAAGGTCATTTTCCACGAGTGAGGTTGCAAAGGTTACGGCAGATACTGACCCGAGGAATCTAATGAGACCATTATTTTGGCAATCGGCTTCTAACTTCGGGTCGTTTTGAGCCGCCCCGTCATATGGCCTTGCAAATGAGGGTCAATGTCATTTGCCACGAGTGAGTTTGCGAAGGCTGTGGAATCGAATGAGGAATCGAATTAACCCGAGGAATCGAATGAGACCATTATTTTGGCGATCGGACAATAACTTCGGGTTATTTGTCCTTTGACCTTGAAAATGAGGGTCAAGGTCATTTGCCTCCAGTGAGGTTTCGAAAGCTGCGCCTAGATATTGGCTCGAGGAATAGAATGATACCATTATTTTGTTTTTCGATCGGACAATAACTTAGGGTCGTTTTGAGCCACCCCGTCCTTTGACCTTGAAGATGATTTTGAAGATGACCTTGAATGTCAAAATGAATGTCATTTGCGTGATCAGCGTGCCCCAATTAAACTGTTCCCACATTTTGAAGCAAATCGCTACTCGACGCTGAATTCGAATCCGATTCCGTCACTAACTTCACGGACCGCCACGTGCCACGTGCCCCCTAGGGCCCCTTGGTTGCGCCCCTGTCCTCGGCCGGGGCAACTTTGAAAACAATTATCCACCCATGGCCTTGTGAGTTGTGGGAAATATAAAATATGTTATAAGTATTTTTATATCTCACTAATATATAAAAGGACCGGACCTGGACCATCACCAGGAGGAGGTGCCTTTCTTGCAAGAAATGGCTAGTTGCTGAATCACACCATTTATGTACAACCTTAATATTGATATTGGCTGATTATTGTTGTGTGAGCTACCATGAGGTAGTCTTTGCCTACTTTGACCCAACATGATACTTTCAATTTGTTTAAGATTGCACACCTCGCTGTTGCTAAAATACGTCAGTAATGAGGTATTACAACCTATGTTCATTCTAAGGTGTTAAACTTCAATTTTGCACATACTTCATTTTTATCATTAGTCGCTTTTACTACCCCCCCCCCCCCCCCCCCCCCCCGGTCGCCGACCCAATTACAACCCCAACGAAAAACAAAAAGTTCCGCCTCTGGGACATAGTATCAGGACCTTTGCGCGGGGGGGGGGGGGGCATGGCCCATTTGCCCCCCCCCCCTGGATCCGCCCCTGTTCATAACTTAGTCACATTGAGTACAAACTTGAACTGTTTGAGGACGCGATGCCATTTTAAAATAAAGGCTGTTGTGATGCTCTATTTAAAGTGTTCAAAGTTTGATCATAAATAAATGGTAATCCGTGCGGGAATGAGAAAGACGGAAATGATATTAAATATATATTGCATAATATTGCAGGCTGGGTGGGCCCTTTTGGCCAAGGGCCTTTTTCTGGAAAAGCTGCCCCCCTCCCCAACCGTAAATATGTGGCGCCGGTCCTGGAACTATGGGTATCGAACTCAGTTAGTATAGAGGGCGCTGGCCGCTAGGGGTCAGTGAAGAGGGCAATAGCAATCACTGCGACTGCTTACAGGCTGCTTGAAATATTTCGTAATGAGTGCAACTCCTACGTGGTTTTTGTTCTCGTTCAGGTGGATTTGCACACGGAGGCCGGAGCTCTCATGAATTTAAATTTTCAAGAGTAACAGCTGTTTTCAAGGACAGCTCTCTGAGAAGCTGTGTTGATGTTTCAGGGCCCCGCACCCGCAACCGTGCGGCTCACACATGGGCACAGCTTTAAATATCACATGTATCGCGTAATTTATATTAAAATAATAATTATATGATTATCTTGTATGCATGCTTTAAAGTCCAACAGTCAAGCATAAAAACGAAAATAGTGTTGAAAGTCTAGTTTGAAGTTCCCTAAGCTCTGCATGCTATGACCGTGAGCTCTGCATTTCACCGGCTCTGCGGTCTGGATTTTACAGCTCTAGTTGTCGAAAAGTCGAATTGCATCTAAAGTAATTTAATGAATTTTGCTTTGAAAGCTGTCATTAGTATGTGCAATGCAATGGGAGCCCCGTAAAGCCATTCATTCCGGTTAAGTAGTTCCCGCCATTACTTTCAAATGCAGAAATTTAACATCACTTCTAACTATTTAGCCCTCAACCCAAAAGAAATGTCGGTGTGCTTCCGCCATTTTGGTTTGAGGAGTTTCTTCTGCGCATGGCAGGTTCGCGGCGTTCGCGGCACGAGGACGAGGCGAGGAGGATAAACCGTGGCTTTCAATTATTGGTGTTTCTACCGCAAATTTCTAACTGCTTTCTTCAAATCCAGGTGAGATATTTATTTGTTCGTTACTCTGATATTTATTCTTGCGCATTAATTTGACATTTGTCCAGGAAATTAGAAGCAGCACAGGGCGCGTGGAGACGGGCAATGCGGTCTTTGTCGAACGTCACTTTGTGGCCCATTGCTGGCAGGTGTACTTTTTTTCTGTGTGCTGAAAATAAATTTGTATTCCCAACCAGTAGGTTTATTTAAACCCCACAATTTTTTACATTTTGAAAAGTTAATTTGCTTTGCGCTATTTAGGTAGCTCATCTCTTCTATGGGACTACATGATTCTGTAGCCTACATTTTGTTACCTATATGTAGTGAATAATAATTATCAGTGTGTTCCATCCTCCACTAAAAACAGAAGATTCTTAGTGTGTGTGGCTTGCATGAATATATTTTACATTGCTTGGCACAATGAGCACTTCACGTCAGTTCAGTTGGCAAACTGCAGGGAGGCGATCCAAAAATAGATATAGCATTTTTTTATGCCCATATTTGGGCATACATGCAGTTCCAAACTTTGAGGCCTGTTCCAGTGGCTCCTCTAACCCAGTATGCAAAACATGGCAAGTTTTGACTAGATCTTAGGGCATGGTTAACACCAACACATCAAAATTGGGGCAGCTTTTGAAAATTTGTGGGCAGCTTTTGATAATTTGGGGCCAGGTTTAGAAATCTGGGGCAGCTTTTAAATTTAGGGGCAGAATTGTAAAATTTAGGGGCAGCTCTGGGAATTTTGGGGCAGCTTTTTACTTTTTGTGGCAGAAGTAACAATTTACCAAATCACATTAGATAAAACGCAACCGTGATTACAACTGATTGCACCCCCCGTTAACAGCTCTTGGCTGAAAAGTGAATCCATACTGGATAAAACGTGATTGTCAATACCTGACTGCCCCCCCCCCCCCCTGGTCAATACTAAAATATGTTGCCCCTGCCCTGTTGCCCCATTTGGGGCAGGATTTTCTGCCCCAGGCAGATTACTGTCCCATTTGGGGCAGGATTTGGGCTGCCCCAAATATCTTGTCGATGTTCCTGCCACGTTTTCCATACTGGCCTCTAACCTCCTAACCCAGTATGCAAAATGTGGCAAGTTTCAACAAGATCTCGTTGGGGCAGGGTTGGCACCAACACATACAAATTGGGGCAGTGGGACAGCTTTTGAAATTTTTGGGCAGCTTTTGAAAATTTTGGGCAGCATTTAAACTTTTGAGGCAGCTGTTGGAATTTTGGGGCAGCTTTTAAAATTTTGGGCAGCTTTTTACATTTTGGGGAAGCAGTAACAATTTACCAATTCACACTAGATACACCGTGATTGTGAAGATGACCAATCCGAAGATGACCAATCCCCCCAGGTCAACAGTATTTATCTGAAAAAGTGAATTTACACTAGATAAAATATGATTTTAATGACGACCCCCATGGTTGACAAAGTTGCTGTTTGTTGGTATATATTTTGTACTCTTTTGTATTCTGATTGAGGGCCTGTTGTCTCTAGAGTTTGATCCAGTTGACTGAATAAAATAAGATGATTATTAATCATATTTGATTTGATTATGTTTATTTTTTCCTTTTCAAAGAGTACACAAATTTCAAAAGAGTACAAAATGTATACCAGTAAACAGCAACTTTGCCAACCATGCAGCCCCTCCCTCCTGGTCAACAGTATTTGCTGACTGAGCAGCAAAATTTTATCTGGAAAATCCTGCCCCAAATAGGGCAGCTTGCTGTCCCATTTGGGGCAGGATTTGGTCTGCCTCCAATATCTTGTTGATGTTCCTGCCACTGTGCCACATTTTGCATACTGGCCTCTAACCTCCTCTGAATCCCAGGCTACACTATGCATGATTTGTCAAGGAAATCCTGCTTGTGTTGTGTTTCCAGAACTTCCTTGACATCCAGGATCTGCCGGTCAAGCAAATCACACAAGGAAGATGGATGAACCACTGTATTTTTTTCATCGATAAACCACTGCATAAATATCTACCAGCTTCAACACAAGTTTCAACACTCACAATTTCCTTAAACGCTTCTTCGTTCATCTTCCGCCACGATACTCAGCAAAAATTATTCGAGTTTAGGTCTAGTATAGACCACAATGCGCAAAATCAAGCAAAATTATAAAAACCCTGCAACACGCTATCTTGGAAAACACAAAAAGTTCAGAATTTTGAACTTTTCATCATTCCGTCTGTGACGTGTCTGCGGAATTTCCTTGACGTTTCATCCGGGATCTGCGTGATGTGCCAGTGTAGTTTACCCAATGCATTTACTATCAGCTGAATTTGCTCTCACACAAATCCTAACACGGATAACACGCACATGATTTTCAGGAAATCACGCATAGTGTAGCCTGGGCTTTAGTTCCGCCAAATTGATCTGATCGTTCCTGTGGCACATCCAAACTCCTAAGCTTCTCCAAGCTCGCCTCAAACCTTCTCCAAACTCCTCCAAAATGAAAGTGTTTTTTCAGATGAGGCTATGGTTCATTGGTTCAATGCGGTTCATTGATATGTAATTCAGACAGAGTTGGCAATTTACTTTTTTGCTGGTATGCTGAGTACATTTTCAACAACAAAAATGGTACCATTGGCATCAGGAAGGCAAGCACTTTCTTTTCATACCATTTAATTGATCATTTAATCTTTTAAAAGAATGATTATCTGCATAGTACTTGTTCTCAACGAACACCAAGTACCATGAGCTTTTCCAGCAAGGGAAAACGGTACTTGGTACACAAGGTATTCGTCGAGGAAAGTACTCAGCAGCGTAATCTTGTGCTCATCTCTTCTGAAGGAAGATAAGAGACATTTTCGGCGCAGGACGTCTCGTGGTACGCTATTTTGATTTGTGTAGTGCTGTGTCTACGGCGGTGTGTGATTATTGAGTCAGATTGGTGGGTGCTTAGTTTCTTGTTTGTTTGTTTTTTGATATTTTTAACACCACTGACTGACGCTTTTCAAGATAAGTGACATGTACTTTGCCCTAAGGAAGAGCTGTGTTTTAACTTTGGCCCTACACCTACTCGCATGGTTAAGTATTTGCTAATGAGTTGTCTGGATTAACCCATAATTTGTGATCAGTTTGTTCTCAGACAGAAGACTGCATCATACATCATGTTTATATTTAAAACATAAATATGTTCATTTGAAACATGAATTGGAATAGCACAATGTAGGCGCTGGCATTTCATCTTGCTGACCAAAGGTTTCAGTTTAGAGACACTTGGCTCTTGGAGGTTGGAAATAGTTTTCTGCTTGATGTTGCTCAATTTTTTCTCATTGATGTCTGCTGTGCCTGGGAACATAAATATTCATATGAGTTTGGCATGTTTCCTAAGAATATTTATTGCCTATTCAAAGAGTACAAAAAAGTTAATTCTTTCCAGTCACAATTCCAGAGTACAAAATCTCCTGGTGCCCCTGTACACCAGCAAACAGCAACTTTTCCAACCCTGAATTCAGATGCCTGATTTGTTGTAACACATAAGATAAAGAGAGTGAGGACTGAATGTTAAGTTGAAGCAGCCTTGGAATTTGGGCCATTTTCTGGACTTTTTGGGTCCAAAGAATTTTGCTCTCTTCATATTTGTTCAGGAAATTTGCTCTTTTCGCCTGATCTTACCGACATTGTAGTTAAAATATAATTCAAATTTCCTCACAAGGATTTCATATGTATTACAAATCAGGATTTTTCACTTTCCAAGTAAAATAATTAGAACAAAAAGGACAATCTTAACTTGCCTGACAATACACTTTTACTCTCCACCTATGGATTTTTACTCTCCGGGACCAGGTCATGAAATGAAAAATCCAACTTTGAGTTGAAGTGGTGCAAATCATATTTTCTTCTCATTTTCCCCATGGGTACTTAAAATTTGGTTATCAAAATTAAAAATTGGGCATCTCATATGTTGTTGATCTGGAAGCTGTGTTTGTCTTCAATGCATCAGCACTGTCTACTTGACATGCTCGGAAACAGCTGATACCTCATCCAAAATTGTTCCTGTGGCGACACAAATCAGTGCTCCTACAACCTCCTAAATTAATCTCATCTTTTTTTGTTTGGGAGGAGCCACCGGAACAGACTCATTGTTAGGCCTTCAGAGCAACATCGTATACTAGGAGGTTAAATGTTGGAGAACATGTGCTATCCATATATCAGAGTAATAAATGTGACAAAGTTTGGCAATTGCCCTTTTCTACTGTAAATGACTATCTAAATATTTATTCCACGAGGCAGCAACCAGTGTGAAATCAATTTTTAGATCGGTCATCAGCTGGCTAATCCAATTTTAGATCGTGAAGTGAGGTGGCGAATAAAAATTTAGATCGCTGAGGTAGCTGGAGGTGCCAAAATGTGCTTGTCGTGTGCTTGGCGTATGCGGCACCAACAAACAATGACAAAGGCTGTGATTTCGCTACTTGCTACTTTTCTATGAGCGAACGGCAAAACGTCACGGGTACAAGCGAGCTAACGGCCATCCATACGCGTGTTTGGAAATCGCAACCAAGTTAAGGAGGAGGCTGGCACTTAGGGAGACATAAGTAAGTCAGAATTAAAGCTATTTCTTTGATTTTTTTGGGGCGTCGTCCATACTTGGTTCTCCAATATATTTCCGTTTTTTTTTAACATGTTCGCAAAGTTTGATTTTGTGGAAAATGTCTCCAAAAAAAATCATTTTTTCATCCCAATTTTTTCTTCTAAAATATATTAAAAAACCGGAAGATATATTGGAGACCAAAGTATGAAAGATGCCCCCCCCCCCCCCCAAAAAAAAATATAAGCAATATCTATATTTTTGACTGATTTATGTCCCTAAGTACTAGCCTCCTACTTAACCCGCCATTGAGGGGGGGGGGGTTAATGCCCCCCTCCCGCCTGATAATTTTCGTAATAGCTCAAAAACCAATAGCGCTATCAACGTGAAACTCTGGGTACCTTCTTTTAAATCACGTTTACGTCTTCTGTGAAAAAATAAAGCAATTTCGTCAAAAAATCGAGTTATATCGAAATTAGTGACGTCACTACACAAGTTTTACACCAAAATCAGCTAAAATGTAACAGACCGTACAAATGCCATATTTTGAGCCAACGGCAATCCAAAAACGTCCAAAGATAGCAAATGGCAGGGGCTACATGGCTATCTCACAATTTTGATTTTTTTGGTTTTTGCCCCCCCCCCCCAAAAAAAAAGAAGAGGAAAATGCCCACAAAATACATTTTTCATAGATATTCAAAAAGCCGGAATATATGTTGGAGAACGACATATGGGAAACTACCATACCAAATTTCAGAATGATATCACCATTTTTGACTGACTTATGGCATCTAAAGTAGGGGTGGTAACTCGTGACAAAATTAAAAGATGTGTTTTGTGCCTTTTATTGACCAGATAGACAAATAAATGGCACCACTCTATTTATGAGACAAAACTGGTCTAGAAACATGCCTGATTTATTTTGTTTAGTATTTATATTTAGCAATTAAAAATGTTGACCTTTAGTGACCTGAACTTGACCTGAACTTGACATTAACTTCACATAAATGAAGTCAGGTGGTAAAATCACTATCACTATCACATTATATGTGGAAAATAACTTAAAACATGTGTTGCATCATGCATGACTAGTAGATATTTTGAGCATAGTGACCTTTTGTGACCTGACCTTGACCTTGGCCAACAATCTCACATTAGCTCATGCAGGATGTGTATCATACCTTTGGCAGCACTTTGGGCGATCATGGTCGAAATCGAAGGCTTTGGATGGAAAGTATGGCCCATAAACTAAAATACGTAGATTTTGACCGACCTGACCTTTGACCTCACTTTAACATTTTTGAGTGCTTTAAATTCATCTTATTGAGATATTTCGATTGCGGCCTTGCGCGTCTCGCTGCGACCATTGGTTTGGAAGATAACCAGGCAGTTAACGCCCCCCCCCCCCCCCCAATCAATGGCGTTCTGCTGAGACCCCCGTCAATGCCGGGTTAACTTGTTTTCTATTTCCAAACACGCCATCCCATCCTTGTTGGAAATGTTCGAATAAACTATCGTCTTTGGCATAACAAGTGACTATATCATGGTACCCATAGAGTATAAGATAAGACACTTAATACTGGAAGTGCCATGCTATTGGTGACGTATCAGTGCTTTACGGTGTTGTGCTGTCAACACAACTAATATAATAAGTGGGGTATTTTGACATTGGGTCATTGTGACTGTTGGCTATTGATAGAAATGGTTTCATGATTGTTTAGCCCCATTGGCTTCTTATTGTCAACATTATGATGTACATTTCTTGCCCCATTTTCATATGGACCAACATGAATATATTTCTCTTTAGGCATGTGCTGTGATCACTGTTGTTAATTTTCATCATTAATTGACTTCTTAATTCTCTTGATCACTTCAGTATCACATTTGTTTTGCCACAAAATGAGTTTGAAGTGTTATTCAAACATTTTGATGTTGATCAGCCTTGCGCCCTTATAGTCTGCATTTATACAATTTAATTCTGATTCATTGAACCCTCAGCTTACTTGGAAACATCACACAAAGAATCTGAATGTCTCATGAGATAGTTAGGAAATTCTCACAACATGCATGGATGAGCTGTAAGCCCTTTGTGTTGTGGACATTGCAATGCTAGGCTTGTGTTGTGATGAAGCTGTATGCATCTCATGAGTTTTATTTTGCTTCTGGCTAAGATGGTTTCAAACTGGTGGTGTTGGCCACTTGTACTTGTTCCACTTAGTTTATGTAGAACCTGCATTTTATGAAGTGCTATATATCAACATATAATCTATACCTTCATATAAACATGTAGGTATAGCTTGATATCCAAATAAGCAAGAAGTGCCTTTGCTGTTGAAGTGCCTCTAGTCTAGATGCTAATCAATGCCCAAATAAGCTGACCCATTGGACTTATTTTGTGACACATCTCAACTGTTTTGCCAGATGTCTTTGACAGTGCGGCATATTGCTGCTGGTCAGTAAACTATGAGTTGGGATGTATTTGGGGTGTATTTGTGTTGTGTATCTGCTGCATGTCCATTTGTATTTGAACTCTGCTCGTCTGCCTGCTTCCCGTCTGCATTGCTGTACAGCTGATTGTACCTGTACCGCAGCAGGGTCCTAGGATTGTTTTGGAGCTGGGGTGCGGAGTGGAACATTCTGGCTAAAAATAAGCATACAAAGTGGAAAATTCAGCCAAAAACATATGTATTCAGCTTCATCAATATGCAATTACCCGCTCACTAGAATTAGTTATTAGGTACCTATGCCAATTCTGACCTGTATTTCCCTACACAGGCTGTCCCCATCATTACATCCATAAATCAGTGTCAGGGTTTCAATTATCCAATACATTTTAAAATAAGGAGTGGAAAATTCACAGTAAAACTCGTGAAAAAGAGTGGCAAAATAGTATTTATAGTGTGTCGTTTTCCACCCAAATTTCCCAATGACCGGACACTGGATAGTGGTAGCTCCCATGCTCCTGAATCATGGCTATGTGTATGTCTGCTGTCTGTACACACAGTGGTGTTGCCCGGACTCCCGTATCGCTGTGTGTATGTGTGTCTGCAGACTGTACACAATGCTATCGCATTTCCAAGACCTCCCCCGACCGTCTGTCTGCCCAGTGTCCCAAAATTCCATTTTAGCTTAGGTGTCCGAGTGGAAAATTCGAGCAAAAAAGACCATGAGAGTGGAAAATTATGTAGACACTGGTACAATATTGATTTCTGTTTTGAATATGAATAGCAGTTTTCCTTGAAATCATCTATTTTTAGGCACTATTTATGTTAGAATTCCGCAATTAATAAGTTGGGAGTGGAAAATTCACCCATACAATGGGGAGTGAGAGTGGACAATTATTCACATTTGGGTGTCATTTTCCACCCAAATTGACAAATTTTGGGACACTGTGTCTGCCCGTCCACAGGCTGTATAGATTGAGCTGTGACCAGTGTCGTCTGCTGTGTGTGCCCGTCCACAGGCTGTATAGATTGAGCTGTGACCAGTGCCGTCTGCTGTGTGTCTGCCCGTCCACAGGCTGTATAGATTGGGCTGTGACCAGTGCCGTCCGTATAATGGTAGTGACTGTGTGTCTGCCCATCCACAGGCTGTATAGATTGAGCTGTGACCAGTGCCGTCTGCTGTGTGTCTGCCCGTCCACAGGCTGTACAGATTGAGCTGTGACCAGTGCCGTCCGTATAATGGTAATGGGAATGCCCAGCGGTATCATGGACCTGCCCACGCCGCGCGACATCAGCATGGTGTTCGTCAAGCAGTACTACACCCTGCTGAACGAGGCGCCCGACCATGTGCACAGGTGAGCAGGGCTCCTCCGCCGCCGCCGCCCATAAGGAGACTCCTCCGCTCCGCCCCTCCTGCCTGTGCGGACGCCATGTGTGGCGCGGATGTGGTTTTTGTGTGCAAAAAAAAACAAAACATGTGCTCTCATTAGTTGTTGGGAGGTCCGGGTGGCTCCGACGGTAGAGCGTCGGGTTCGGACTCCATGGGTTACGGGTTCGAGTCTGGCTACTGGCGAGGTTATTCGGCGGCCCCGCTTGGGTCGACGTGAGAGACCCTGACGATTAACGGCGGCAACGCGTCTTAAATCCCAATACCACCGTCGGACGGGGTGTGTTTTGGCTGAGCGGTGTAGGTTCTGAATGGCTGTTGTATTGTTTTCGTCCCGTGGCTGCCTTTGGCATAACCTCGATCTCGGTAGCTTCGGCGCCCCTCAAAGTATAAATCATCGCCATTGCTCGCATCAGCGGCGCTCACCTTCCGTTTCGGGTTTATCGCCGTCAGTGGTAGGTGTCGTGTTTCGTCATCCACCTCCTTGTCGCCGGGGACGTCCGCTGTCGAGGCCGCCAAGTGTCGGTAGTGTGTACAAGCTCTGCCGGGAACTTCCCTGTCGAGGGATCGCCAAGTGTCGGTAGTGTACAAGTGTCGTGTCACAGCCAGGAAGCCAGATGTGGCATCGGTAATGCTCTAGCGTTGTTAGCGTCGTCCATTGCACGACATCAAGTCGCCTTACTCGACGTTGGTATTCCAATTTGCCTTATAACTAGTTCCGGTACTGGGGCGGTATAACCGAGTATGTGTGGCGTCCTACAACCCCAATCGTCCTCAGAATCAGGGTTGCAGTGCTCGTGCAGTGCCGTTTGTCATTGTAGTGTTGAGCGATATAATCTGGTCGGCTGTTTGCACTGTAATGCTCCAATATCATCACCAATGTTATATATCACCAATATCATCACCGTACGGCAATGTTGTGCCGTGCAATCCCTGTATGTTTCCGGATGTTCGGATGGCAAGAGGTCGGGACTCGGGGTCAGAGCTGCATACTGCTAAAGCCGTCATCAATAGCAACGAGGAAAGTAAATCCTAACATCCGGTTGCTATTGATGACGGCTTTAACAGTATGCAGCTCTGACCCGACCTCTTTCCATGCTAACATCCGGAAAACACATGCTATCGCGCAGATATGACGCCACAACAGCGAACGGGTGGTGCGGTGGATTGTAACGTTATCGGCATGCAGACAGAGCTCTGCCCGCAGCGGGGCCTTTCCGCGATGGTATTCGTGTCGCCATTGATCAATGGTCATGTCTCGGTCGCTTCTTAGTTGTTTATCGGGCATCCGAACACTTGAGAACCGATATGACGGGATAATTTACCGATAATTTCCACCAAACGAGAAGAGACAGCTTCCCATGAGACATCCTAGCTTTCTTGCCCTTTCTTAAACTTCTAGGTAAAGTTCTACACGTGTGTGTTGGGTGCGTGGTCGCTGCCCGCCGGCGGTTCGTTGGACGGGTGGTGTGTCGGACGCGGTCCCGCCGCCTCGCTGACCAGTCCTCTCCGTGTTGTACTGACTATGATTCAGACCGCAGTGCGCAGCAGCAGCAGCGTTAGCAGCGTCACGCTCATGTGCGTGTGAAGTGCGTATTTGGCGGCCGGTGCTGCGTGACCGGCGGTCCCGCCCGTCAACTGGCCCCCGCGGCCGGGCGCTCCGCCGCTCTGACGGACGGCCGGCTCCCTTAGTTCGATGGATCGCGTCAGCCGTCCGTGTGCGCTCCGCCGCTCTGTCCGTCTGACGGCCGGCCGGCTCCCTTAGTTCGATGGATCGCGTCAGCCGGCCGGCCGGCTCCCTTAGTTCGATGGATCGCGTCTCCCGCGGCCGTGGCGGACGGTGTCGATGATTGGTGGTGAGACTGGGTGCCGTGTAACCAAGGCACGCAGTCGCGGTGCCCGTACAACCATATCATCATCATTGGTGGTGTTGGGCGCCGCCGCTGCCACCGATTCCGCACTGCGGGTGGTTTATGGCTTGGACAGTCGGCGGCCTCTCAGCCGGCCCTCCAGCCAGCTGGGGGTGGTGCTACGCTCCGTGGGCGCTGCAGTGCGGGTGGTTTATGGCTTGGACAGTCGGCGGCCTCTCAGCCGGCCCTCCAGCCAGCTGGGGGTGGTGCTACGCTCCGTGGGCGCTGCAGCATATCGCTCACCGGCCAGTCGTGTCGGCCCGAACAGCGTCGAAATCGCCGCCCCGGATAGCCAGTATGCCGCAGACAGACAGACAGTTTGTTAAACAATGGGTCCACAACATGTATGGCCGTTGCGAGCAGTGTTGGATTTTTCATGTCATGACCTGGTCCCGGAGAGTAAAAATCCATAGGCGCAGAGTAAAATTGTATTGTCAGGCAAGTTAAGATTTTCATTTTTGTTTTAATGATTTTACTTGGAAAATTAAAAAATCCTGATTTGTAATAGATATTAAATCCTTGTGAGGAAAATTGAATTATATTTTAACTACAATGTCTGTAAGATCAGGCGAAAAGAGAGCAAATTTCCTGAACAAATATGAAGAGCAAAATTCTTTGGACCCAAAAAATCCAGAAAATGGCCCAAATTCCAAGGCTGGTTGCGAGTCAGTGAACTACAGCGAATAACTGGATACAATGTAATCACCCGGGTGCCGGCCCGGCCAGGAACAGGTAGCACGCTAATAGGCTTAACGAAAGAGATAAGGCTAAAATAGCGCACATCGCGAGTCGGATAACTCGGTCTACGTCTGGCGCAGGATAAACTCGCGCAGGCGCCGCCGGAAGCCAGCGTGGTGGGTCGCAATTGGTAGTTGGTTGTAGTCCTGCGCAGCACTGTAACACAGCCTGCGTCGCCCAGCCTCAGTCCTAATGCGCGGCAGCGTGATATCACCGGCTCGCCTGGTATCGTGGTCATGTAGCTGGTTGGCAGCCAGTCCAAAGGTAGAGAATATAGCCTCTGGCTGGCCTGTCTCTATCGCGTCATGTACAGCACACAATCGATGGTACCTAACAAGTTCCCTGGCATCAAACCACCTGAGGTCACGGAACGCATCAGTCACATGCTCACGTTTGCGACTATACGGTATACGGTATTGCGACTATACAACACGGGCACATAAATTCAGAATTGTCTGCACTCGGTGAAGCTGGGTCTCACCGCATGTTCCATATACAGACATACAGTAGCGGACAATCGACACCGCGAGCGCCTGCACGATTGGTTTCAGTGCGGATCGGGGGATGACGTGTCGGGCGGGACTGTGCGATCATGGCACCGTTACATCTCTCTGTGAGCTGATCTATGTGGGCCTGGTAGTTTAGAAGGCGGTCCATTTCGAGTCCTAGGTTCCCCACCACTTTGCTGTCAACGCCGTCTGCGCCGCAGAAGCTGATCCTAACTTCAGGCACAGTGCGTAACCTGCTGGAGTTCCTAACACTAACATCTGGGTTGTTTTTACAGCGTTCAGCTTCATGCCGTGTACTGAACTAACGGTACATCACGTCTAGGGTGTCTTCCATGGTACGGATCAACTGGTGAATGTCCTGTTGTCGGTATTTGCGTGTCGCCCGCGTGTCGTCCGCGTGTCGCCCGCGTGTCGCCCGCGTGTCGTCCGCGTGTCGCCCGCGTGTCGTCCGCGTGTCGCCCGCGTGTCGCCCGCGTGTCGCCCGCGTGTCGCCCGCGTGTCGTCCGCGTGTCGCCCGCGTGTCGCCCGCGTGTCGCCCGCGTGTCGCCCGCGTGTCGCCCGCGTGTCGCCCGCGTGTCGTCCGCGTGTCGTCCGCGTGTCGCCCGCGTGTCGCCCGCGTGTCGTCCGCGTGTCGCAGGTTAGGCGTCCTGCTCCCAGTTCTGTCTTTGCCCGGACGCAGCCGGCGGCGTTTGTCGATCGACTAGAGGTGCCATTCAACGGCAGAGCGCCGTCCGCCACCCTCGCCAGCCGACCAGGCCAGGCTGGCTGTAACCACCGGCCGAACCAGCTGTGATACCGAGTGTGAAGCCCAGGATACACTATGCGGGATACCGCCGGCCGAACCAGCTGTGATACCGAGTGTGAAGCCCAGGATACACTGCGGGATACCACTGGCTGAACCAGCTGTGATACCCAGTGTGAAGCCCAGGATACACTATGCGGGATACCACCGGCCGAACCAGCTGTGATACCGAGTGTGAAGCCCAGGATACACGATGCGGGATACCACCGGCCGAACCAGCTGTGATACCCAGTGTGAAGCCCAGGATACACGATGCGGGATACCACCGGCCGAACCAGCTGTGATACCGAGTGTGAAGCCCAGGATACACGATGCGGGATACCACCGGCCGAACCAGTTGTGATACCCAGTGTGAAGCCCAGGATACACTGCGGGATACCACTGGCCGAACCAGCTGTGATACCGAGTGTGAAGCCCAGGATACACTGCGGGATACCACTGGCCGAACCAGCTGTGATACCCAGTGTGAAGCCCAGGATACACTATGCGGGATAGTTCTGCAAATCACGCGCGTGTTCTGCGTGTTGGCGGGATTTGCGTGAAATGCGGGGCCAGAGCAAGTTCAGCTGACAGTAAATGCATTGGGTGAGCCACACTGGCACATCACGCATAGCCCGCATGAAACGTCCAGGAAAATCCGCAGACCACGCAGATCCTGCAATAAAGTTAAGAATTCTGAACGTCTTTGCGTGTTTTCCGTGATTGCGTGATGCGTGGTTTCAATCATTTTGCTTGATGTCGCGTATTGTAGTGTATAATAGACCTAAACTTAAATAATGTGTGCTGAGTATCGTGGCGGAAGATGAATGAAGAAGCGCTGGAACAAATTGTGAGTGTTTAAACTTGTGTTGAAGCTTGTGTTGAAGCTGGTAGATATTTATGCAGTGGTTTATCCTTTTTTTAAATGCAGTGGTTTATCCATTTTCAATGCGTAATTTCCATGATCGGCAGATCCCGGACGTCACGCAAGTCCCGTAAACACGGAGAAGACGTGCGGGATTTGCGGGACAATCACGCCTAGTGTAGCCCGGGCTTAAGTTGTCCGGGGACGGACGGACGCACGGCACGGTCACGGCACGGTCACGGCACGGTCACGGCACGGTCACGGCACGGTCACGGCACGGTCACGGCACGGTCACGGCACGGTCACGTCACGGCACGGTCACGGCACGGTCACGGCACGGTCACGGTCACGGCACGGTCACGGCACGGTCACGGCACGGTCACGGCACGGTCACGGCACGGTCACGGCACGGTCACGGCACGGTCACGGCCGGACGGCATGGTCGCGGCCCGCGGCTGGTGCGGCTGACGACACCGGCCATCGCTCTCTGTTGGGCGCGGCCGGCCGGCATAGTTACATTACAATCGTTCTGCTGCACCCCACTCCGGCAACGGCCGCTGACTGGTCAGCGCGACGTGAGGGTGACGTCACATCGGCACCAATCAACGGCGACCTTGCCGATGAACGCCGAATACCTTAGCAGTTGACGTCCAAAACCCAACACCATCATCGTACCAGTGAGCCCAACCTGCGGCGTGTCGCTGGTGACGTGACCATCGCGTCACCAGCGGTGGATAGCGGTGCGGTGCGGCGTGGCAGCTGTCGCTGGATTGTAATCTCGCGGCCGGGGTACCACTGTTGACCGGGCTGACCGGGGTCATATCATCAGCATCGGATCCGCCCGAGAGGCTCTTTGTTGCGCTGGTCTTTATCATTGTCACCAGGGGGACGACACCGCCGTCTCGCCATGTCCGACGCTGCCGGGTGTGCCCTGATACGGAGTACGTTGCTCCACGGTCCAGCCATTCTACGTCCCTGCTGCTGCTGCTGCTGCTGCTGCTGCTGCTGCTGCTGCTGCTGCTGCTGCTGCTGCTGCTGCTGCTGCTGCTGCTGCTGCTGCTGCTGCTGCTGCTGCTGCTGCTGCTGCTGCTGCTGCTGCTGCTGCTGCTGCTGCTGCTGCTGCTGCTGCTGCTGCTGCTGCTGCTGCTGCTGCTGCTGCTGCTGCTGCTGCTGCTGCTGCTGCTGCTGCTGCTGCTGCTGCTGCTGCTGCTGCTGCTGCTGCTGCTGCTGCTGCTGCTGCTGCTGCTGCTGCTGCTGCTGCTGCTGCTGCTGCTGCTGCTGCTGCTGCTGCTGCTGCTGCTGCTGCTGCTGCTGCTGCTGCTGCTGCTGCTGCTGCTGCTGCTGCTGCTGCTGCTGCTGCTGCTGCTGCTGCTGCTGCTGCTGCTGCTGCTGCTGCTGCTGCTGCTGCTGCTGCTGCTGCTGCTGCTGCTGCTGCTGCTGCTGCTGCTGCTGCTGCTGCTGCTGCTGCTGCTGCTGCTGCTGCTGCTGCTGCTGCTGCTGCTGCTGCTGCTGCTGCTGCTGCTGCTGCTGCTGCTGCTGCTGCTGCTGCTGCTGCTGCTGCTGCTGCTGCTGCTGCCGCCGCCGCCGCCGCCGCCGCCGCCGCCGCCGCCGCCGCCGCCGCCGCCGCCGCCGCCGCCGCCGCCGCCGCCGCCGCCGCCGCCGCCGCCGCCGCCGCCGCCGCCGCCGCCGCCGCCGCCGCCGCCGCCGCCGCCGCCGCCGCCGCCGCCGCCGCCGCCGCCGCCGCCGCCGCCGCCGCCGCCGCCGCCGCCGCCGCCGCCGCCGCCGCCGCCGCCGCCGCCGCCGCCGCGCGCGAATGCCAATCCAAGCGCGAATTGAATGCCATCCTGACCATCTGGCGGTCTGCCTGACTGGCCACAGAGGCTAGCGGCGGCGGTGGCGGACGGACGGGGCGGCGGACGAGTTGGTTTTGCCGGAAGTTTCGCTCGTCGCTCGCTGCCGCCGCCGGCGCCGCGGCAGTCTGCAATGCGGGCAATGATTGGTTGCAGACTGTGGAGCCAGCGGACTGCGGCCGGTCGGGTCTGGTGTCGCGCTGACGCCGCACTGTGAGAGAGCTCAGGAGTGAGGAGATGGTCTGCGCTCGGTCTCTGCATCATCACGGTGATAATAATTATTATCACGGTGATAATCATTATCATCGTCGCCATCACACGGCGGCAGTGCGGTCGGACGGCCCACCGCCGCTCCTCGTCCTGCCCCGCCACCACGTGACCGGTCCCCTCGGTCAGGCGGTCATCCGTTCATTACTCCGTCACAGTCCCGCCCGTGACCGGTCCCCTCGGTCAGGCGGGCATCCGTTCGTTACTCCGTTACAGTCCCGCCCGTGACCGGTCCCCTCGGGTCAGGCGGGCATCCGTTCGTTACTCCGTCACTCGTCACTGTCGCAACGGTCGTCACCGCCTGTCGCCGGTGCCGGTGGCGAGGATAGAGTGGCTCTATCTGTCGCTGTGGTCGTGCCCGTGGCTCTTATCTGTGGCTGTGGTCGTGCCCGTGGCTCTATCTGTGGCTGTGGTCGTGCCCGTGGCTGTATCTGTGGCTGTGGTCGTGCCCGTGGCTCTGTCTGTGGCTGTGGTCGTGCCCGCGGCCTGTGGCTCTATCTGTGGCTGTGGTCGTGGCCGTGGCTCTATCTGTGGCTGTGCCCGCGGCCCGTGGCTGTATCTGTGGTCGTGCCCGCGGCCCGTGGCTGTATCTGGTCGTGCCCGTGGCCCGTGGCTCTATCTGTGGCTGTGGTCGTGCCCGCGGCCTGTGGCTGTATCTGTGGCTGTGGTCGTGCCCGTGGCTCTGTCTGTGGCTGTGTCGTGCCCGTGGCTCTATCTGTGGCTGTGGTCGTGGTCGTGGCTCTATCTGTGGCTGTGGTCGTGCCCGTAGCTCTTATCTGTCTGTGGCTGTGGTCGTGCCCGTGACTATCTGTGGCTGTGGTCGTGCCCGCGGCCTGTGGCTGTATCTGTGGCTGTGGTCGTGCCCGTGGCTTTATCTGTGGCTTTGGTCGTGCCCGTGGCTCTATCTGTGGCTGTGGTCGTGCCCGCAGCCTGTGGCTGTATCTGTGGCTGTGGTCGTGCCCGTGGCTTTATCTGTGGCTTTGGTCGTGCCCGTGGCTCTATCTGTGGCTGTGGTCGTGGCTGCGGCTCTATCTGTGGCTGTGGTCGTGGCTCTATATGTGGCTGTGGTCGTGGCCCATGGCGGCCGTGTAGTGCTGTGTATCGATTCAGCGCCGCCGGCTCCATTTTCAAACCCAACCCCGCAGCCGCGGCTCTTGTCCCCCCCCCCCCCCCCCGGCTGCCCGGCTGGCCGGAAGAGAGGAGAGGGGAGGGGGCAGGCAGGCAGGCAGGTGCCGGGGCCGACATTCCCGGGTCATTTAATTTGATGTGCCATGGAGTGGTTTTATCGACCGGGGGACGTGGGGCGGGGTTCATTAGTATACGGCGAAGCGGACGTTTTTCGTCGGTGTGTCGGCTGCCTAGTGTAAGTGCCGCCATGACGATCGTGGCCCGCGGGACCCCTCGCATTGCTACACACTACACAGTACACACCACTGCGAGTTGACCGATAGAAGTGGCTCCGAATGACGCTGGCAGTTGAGGTACCTTAACCCGCGCTTGACGGGGGGGGGGCAATATTGCCTCCTGACGAATTTTCGCGATAACTCAAAACACAATGGAGCCATCAGCGTGACACTTTGTGTGCCTTCTCCCACATTAATTTTACATCTTCTGTGAGAAAATTAAGCAATTTCCTCGATACATTTTTAGATATAGCAAATTTAGTGACGTCACTACACATGAGTTTACGATAAAATCCGCTACACTTCAACAGACCGTACAAATGTCACTGTTTGAGCAAAATGCAATACAAAACGTCAAAAGATAGCAAATCGCAAGGCGTACAAAATGGCTATCTCAGATTTGCTAATTATTGTTTTTACCTTAAATTCAAAGAAATGTTTTTTTCTCGGAAAAATGCCCACAATCATTTTTTTTTTTTAGATTAAAAAAACTGAATATATGTAAGATAACTACATATGGACAATACCAAAACCAAATTTCAAAGCAATGTCTTCTTTTTTGACTGACTGGACTATGGACCCTCCTAAGTATGAGTAACTCAAGACGTTATATTGTGATATTGCGTTTTTTGGTCTTTATTGACCAGACACAGACAAATGCATGCCAGCACTGTATTTCTGAGACAAAACTGGTAATGCTTTTTGTATTTATATTTATCAATTTCAAAGTTTGACCAAATGTGACCTGAACTTGATCTAAGCTTGACATAACTTCACTTAAATGAGGCCATATGGTAAAATGACCATCACTGGCGAATTATACGTGTAAAATAGGCATAAAACATGTATTGCATAATGTATGTACGTATGTACATGTATCGGACATTTTCTGCGTGTAGTGACCTTTTGTTGACTTTGACCTTGACCCTTGCCAACAATCTCCTTTTAGCCCATGCGGGATGTGTATTATACCTTTGGGAGGACTTTGGGTGATAATGGTCGCAATCAAGGCTTTGGATGGAAAGTATGGTCCATAAACTCAAATGCCTCTATTTTGACCTTTGACCCGACCTTGACCTGGTGTGACCTCATTTCGAAAATTTCGAGTATGATTTAGATGCGTCTCATTGAGAGCTTTCGAATGCCGCGTTGCGCGTCTCGCTGCGATCATAGGTTCCGGAGATAACGAGGGTGGGCAATATCCCCCCCCCCCCCCCCCGGTCAATGGTGTTTTGTCCGGTACCCCCGGTCAAGCGCGGATTAAACCCTAAACAGTCATCAGAAGGCGGGGCAGAGCTATGGAGCATCTCTGGACCCCAGCTGGACTATGTCAATCAACGGCAGAAATGCAGCCACATGGTGCGCTAGGTGAACAGAATGTCGACATAGGCGGTCTCGCAGAACAGGTGAACAGAATGTCGACATAGGCGGTCTCGCAGAACAGGTGAACAGAATGTCGACATAGGCGGTCTCGCAGAACAGGTGAACAGAATGTCGACATAGGCGGTCTCGCAGAACAGGTGAACAGAATGTCGACATGGCGGTCTCGCAGAACTCGTGCTGACTTTAGAGTGGCTGCATTCTGAAATATCACCGGAAGTAGGCCACATCCGGGCTGCGTCTGGATGTGGCTCGCTGGGCAAAGAGGCCAAAGACGACGTGACGGCTTCTTTTGTAGACGTCGCATGGCCACCATCGGTTAGTTCCTCGGTCTGTGCAGCCGTTGTAGCGTTGTCATGACCGTGGTTTGGCGTTTTTGTGGTTTATGTAATTGACGAAATGGATATATAAATCGTTCCAAGCAACCAATCGTAGTCGGTTTCGCTATCATTCCTGGCCCGTTGCGTGATCAGCTGTTTAGTCAGCTGTCTGCTCTGCGCCGTGTAGCGATAGGGCCTGTTCCCGTGGCGCCTCTAACCTTCTCCAAGTTGCTCCAACTTGCAACTGTCCTATACTAATGCACAGACAGTTGCAAGTCGGAGCAACTTTGAGGAGGTTAGAGGCTCCGCGGGAACAGCCCATAGCGAGCCCCGCCGTGTTGCGATGGTAGCACAGCTGACCGGCCGGGAACCCCACCGAGCCGAGTGTCCTCTGTTGTGACGCCCGGCGGGCAGGGTCCGTCTGTTCCAAAGGTCACAGGGCAGGGACGAGACAGACAGGCCGGCCACACTGAAAGCTGATTTGACTGGCAGAGTTCGGGATTTAAATAGACACCGTCGGGGATGCCAGCGGCGGACACGATGCCTGCAATGTTGGCATTGTCGAGGCCGTGTTTGGTTTTGATTCGTGATGCGGAGTGCGATCAGCGATGTGTCGTCCTCAACAAACCGTCGTGATCAGATTCGATCATCCGCCCAACTCGGTAAACTCCTACACGGAGCGGCGACCCCAGCACTGCAATCTGCATAACGCGCAGTGTGATGTGGGACATACGGCGGCGGCGAGAGTCGATACACGATGCGGCGACCCCAGCACTGCAATCTGCATAACGCGCAGTGTGATGTTGGGACATACCGGCGGCGGCGAGAGTCGATACACGGTGCGGCGACCCCAGCACTGCAATCTGCATAACGCGCAGTGTGATGTGGGACATACCGCGGCGGCGAGAGTCGATACACGGTGCGGCGACCCCAGCACTGCAATCTGCATAACGCGCAGTGTGATGTGACACGGTGCGGCGACCCCAGCACTGCAATCTGCATAACGCGCAGTGTGATGTTGGGACGTACCGGCGGCGGCGAGAGTCGATACACGGTGCGGCGACCCCAGCACTGCAATCTGCATAACGCGCAGTGTGATGTTGGACATACCGGCGGCGGCGAGAGTCGATACACGGTGCGACGACCCCAGCACTGCAATCTGCATAACGCGCAGTGTGATGTTGGACATACCGGCGGCGGCGAGAGTCGATACACGGTGCGGCGACCCCAGCACTGCAATCTGCATAACGCGCAGTGTGATGTTGGGACATACCGGCGGCGGCGAGAGTCGATAGCCGACCCTACTGCGCAGTTAACCCAGCGGTCC
>JAXIVJ010003941.1:27500-88285 GCA_036785665.1 Chirona hameri | reverse complement strand
AGACAGACAGACAGACAGACAGACAGACAGACAGACAGACAGACAGACAGACAGACAGACAGACAGACAGACAGACAGACAGACAGACAGACAGACAGACAGACTACAGACAGACAGACAGACAGACAGACAGACAGACAGACAGACAGACAGACAGACAGACAGACAGACAGACAGACAGACAGACAGACAGACAGACAGACAGACAGACAGACAGACAGACAGACAGACAGACAGACAGACAGACAGACAGACAGACAGACAGACAGACAGACAGACAGACAGACAGACAGACAGACAGACAGACAGACAGACAGACAGACAGACAGACAGACAGACAGACAGACAGACAGACAGACAGACAGACAGACAGACAGACAGACAGACAGACAGACAGACAGACAGACAGACAGACAGACAGACAGACAGACAGACAGACAGACAGACAGACAGACAGACAGACAGACAGACAGACAGACAGACAGACAGACAGACAGACAGACAGACAGACAGACAGACAGACAGACAGACAGACAGACAGACAGACAGACAGACAGACAGACAGACAGACAGACAGACAGACAGACAGACAGACAGACAGACAGACAGACAGACAGACAGACAGACAGACAGACAGACAGACAGACAGACAGACAGACAGACAGACAGACAGACAGACAGACAGACAGACAGACAGACAGACAGACAGACAGACAGACAGACAGACAGACAGACAGACAGACAGACAGACAGACAGACAGACAGACAGACAGACAGACAGACAGACAGACAGACAGACAGACAGACAGACAGACAGACAGACAGACAGACAGACAGACAGACAGACAGACAGACAGACAGACAGACAGACAGACAGACAGACAGACAGACAGACAGACAGACAGACAGACAGACAGACAGACAGACAGACAGACAGACAGACAGACAGACAGACAGACAGACAGACAGACAGACAGACAGACAGACAGACAGACAGACAGACAGACAGACAGACAGACAGACAGACAGACAGACAGACAGACAGACAGACAGACAGACAGACAGATATGGTGTTTGAAGGTGTGAATGTCAGGCAAACAATCTATTTTTAGATCGGATCTCCTTATAAGGGCATGCTCCGCCCATTTTGATGACGCACGACCAAATTTTTCATCGCTTATTTTTTAGATCGCCTCCCCGTAGTTTGCTCAACTGATGTCATTCGAATTAGTGAAGTTGTTTGGGAGATAATGACGTTTTAGTGACGTTAGTTCATGCTAATTTTGGTGGGAAAACGATAAATGTTTGAAAAAAACGTAGAAAATCAAATTGTGAAGCAAATTGAAAAAGTCAAATGAAAAAAAAAACGAATTTTCTTCAAAATGTCTATCTCGGATTTGCATTTTTGTTAGTTTTTTTACCCCCCCCCCAAAAAAAAATGAAAAAACATTTTTTTAGGAAAAATCCCACAAAATCTAAATTTTCAAAGATATACAAAACGGAATATATATTGGATAACCAAGTATGCACGATACCAACACCAAATTTTAAAGTAAAATATTTATTTTTGACTGACTTATGGCTCCCAAGTATGATTAACTCATGACGTAATTTGTTGAAATTGCATTTTATGGCTTTTATTTACCAGATACAGGCAAATAAATGCTACCGCTGTATTTATTAGACAAAACTGGTCTAGAAACATAATTTTATTTATTTATATTAATGAATTTCATATTTTGACCTTATGCAACCTGAACCTTGACCTGAACTTCGCCTAAGGGCCATTATATGGAGTCAGGGTGTAATATTGGCTACTACTACCAAATTATACGTGTAAAATAACCCATAAAACATGTGTCGCATTACTTTCGTAGACCTTTTGCCAATAGTTATATTTGCTGACCTGCCCTTGACGGCTTGACCTTTGCTTACAATCTCAATTTCCCTTATGTGGAAGATGTTTTATGCCGCCTCTGAGAGCACTTTGTGCTTTAATAGTCGCAATATAAGACTTTAAATGGAAAGTATAACAAATCAACCCAAATACATCGAAAATTTTTGACATTTCACCTGACCTGACATGTGACCTTATTTTGAACATTTCACGTATGTTTTACGTTGTACGTGCGTCTCATTGAGAGCTTTCGATTGCTCCCTTGCGCATCTCGCTGCGGTTATTGGTTCGCAAGATAACGAGGTGGCAGTGTATGCCCCCCCCCCCCCCTCCCTTCCTGTTCGGCTGAATACCACCCGTTTGAAAGTCTTGAGGCATGATCGAGGGTCCGACTGCGGATCTAGGTATACGTAGGTTCACATGATTCACAAGTTTTACATGATTTTTTATTCTCCGGGCTAACTACATGTAGCCCGGAGAAGCAAAAAAATATATTATCGCAACTTCGGGAAACTAAGTTGCATACGTGGATAAACAAGGAGCAAAATATTGTGGTACGACAGTTGAGTCGTTCTTATTGGGTCGCGCCAATCCAAGGGGATTATAAAACGTTTTCAGCGTCTGTCACCGATTTTGACGACATTTGGTCTCAAAATCGAATCGAACTTCCTGTTTCCCAGAATCAGGTCCATTTTGACCTTACAGGTCTCCTTCAAGGTCAAATTAAATGTCAAAGGACGGGGGACGCTGTAGCCCCAAAGTTTGCGTCCGATTGCAACACAAATGGTCTCAAGCGATGTCCCGTGCCCATTTCCAGGATGACAAGTATTCTTAGAGTAAATTTGTTCCCCCGTAACCTTCAAGGTCAAAGGACGGGGAACGCTGTAGCGCCCAACTTTGGGCGCTAACTTGAAGGTCACGGGGCACAACTCTCAGAATGCTTGTCATTCTGGAAATGGAAAGGACGGGGAAAATCCCGTCCTTTGACCCTGAATTTGACATTAAAGGCCACGGGGCTTGACCTTGAAGGTCACGGGACACAACTCTGAACATTCTTGTCATCTTCGGACTGGGCACAAGGAATCGTTTGAGACCAATTTGTCGCGATCGGACGGTAACTTTGGGCGCTACAGCGTTCCTCATCATTTGACCTTGAATTTGATCTTGAAGGAGACCAGTAAGATCAAAATGGACCTGACTTTTTAAAGCAGGTTTGTTTTGACGTTAGTTCTTAGGACCAAATCGCGTAAAAATCGGTGACCGACGCTTGAAACGTTTCGGTGGAGCTGTGGACATCATGGACATTGGACATTCATCCAAGCTATTTTAGGCGCCCCAGTGTGAAAGGTACAATACAGGCCTCTTCGTAGACGCCATCCAGGGCGCTATCTGGAGTGGGGGAGGGGGAAAAGCGTGCTATTGGTTTCGAAGGTCACGGCCCACAGGTGCCCGGTCGCCGTCGGAGGGAAGCTGAAGGCGTCAGGGTGCCATCATTCTGAGTGCGTCGGGACACCTCATCGCTTTCGGGCCGGCAAGGTGCCATTCGGGGGCGGTATGATACCTTCCGAGGGTAGCAAGATGCCTTCCGAGGGTGGCAAGACGTCTTCCGAACTCCGAAGGCGGCATAATGCACTCTGAGGGCGGCAAAATTTCTTCCGAGGGCGGCAAAATTTTCCGAGGGCGGCAAAATGTTTTCCGAGGGCGACATGATGCTTTCCGATGGCGGCATAATGCGTTCTGCGGGCGGCAAGATGCCTTCTGAGGGCGGCATATTGCACTCTGAGGGCGGCATAATGAGTTTTGAGGGCCGTAAGATGCCTTCTGAGGGCCACAAGACATCTTCCGAAGTCGACATAATGCACTTCGAGGGCGGCAAAATGTCTTCCGAGGGCGGCAAGATGTTTTCCGAGGGCGGCATGATGCTTTCCGAGGGCGGACATAATGCGATCTGAGGGCGGCAACATGCCTTCCGAGGGCGGCAAGATGTCTTCCGAGGGCGGCATGATGCCTTCCAAGAGCTGCATAATGCGCTCTGAGGGCGGTAGGATGCCTTCCGAGGGCGGCATATTGTGCTCTGAGGGCGGCATAATGTGCTCTGAGGGCGGCATGATGCCTTCAGAAGGCGACAAGACATCTTCCGAGTGCGCCATAATGCACTCCGAGAGCGGCAAAATTTCTTCCGAGGGCGACACGATGTTTTCCGAGGGCGACACGTTGTTTTCCGAGGGCGGCATGATGCCTTCCGAGGGCGGCATAATGCCTTCCGAGGGCGGCGATGTACCTTCTGAGGGCGGCATAATGCGTTGTGAGGGCGGCAAGCTATATTCTGAGGGTGTCAGGGTGCCTTTCAAGAGGGCCACGATGCTGTCGATAGACACAAGGGCGACCTGGCGGCCTCCCGAGAAGGCTACGGCGCCTTCGGCGCCGGAAAATCCTTTGCAAGAACGGCGCCGCGGTGCCCGTGGGGCGCCGTTTTCTAAGGCAGGGGGCGTCACCCCCTACGCCCCCCCCCCCCCTTGGATCCGCCACTGACGTGCGTATAGCAACTAGACGCACGTATGTAATCGCCTTTGACTTGTAGAACTTTGTTGTCCCTCATGTTCTTGCAAGAAACCCTTCACCAGTTGATATGGTAGCATATGAGGCAAAGTTCAATTGAGACGAAAATAACGCTGCTTGTAAGTGGCGCTGCATGAATCAATCAAGGCACTCACTCCTCTTGCAGTATTTCAACGCCCTGGGTTCTAAATAGAATGGTTAAGTCCAGCCACCAAATTATGTGACGTCACGGATTAAAGTGATCGGGAGAGTTAGTCTCTAAAGTATTTTTATATTTCAATCAGAAATCCAATAAGTATGGTATTTTGCAATGAAATGAATTATTATTTTAAACGTCATAACAATTTGTATTTAATTTATTTGAATAGTTATCTACAAGATGATGTTGAAACACAAGTACATGCGGCAAAACTAGACACCCTCCGATTGGTCGATCATCGGGGTATGGAAAACCTGGCGGACACGATCAATGTTGTCAGTTCGCTTTTCCATTGGCCGTAACTCGTGACGTAATGGGGTAGAGTGCACGCCTTTCAGAGACAGGAATGACATTCTCAGTCGGTGTTTTTGCTGAAGACGAGCAAGAAGTGGTGGCGGAACGCGGACAGCTTGCAAATCGACCAGCAAGCCCGAAACAAAAGTCTGGTACCTAGCCCCTGAAGTTTTTTTTAAAGGTGCCTCTTATCATCCAGGTAAGTACGAGGTTTATGGTTTCAATAATGTTTATTTTATATATAAAAGGCGAGAAAATAAGAAATAAGCTTTCACCGTTACGGCGTCGTCAGATGCGAAACATTTTTGACATTTGAAGCAGTTAATCAAAAGTTACACATGCTCTTTTGTCTAAGAGAATTTCTTATGCAAGAAGGGTAAGTATTCTAAATCAAACAATATAACATACATTGAACAGCAGTTAAGTTTGATACATGATGTGTAGTAATCAACACAGACATCAATACATAGTTTTGCTAACATAAATATTAGCTGCACAAACATATATCAATATGAGACACTATTAAAATATGGCTTCACCTATTGATAATCGCGACACAATCAAGCTTCACCCAAACGAGTGAAAATTGATTGTGTTGGTGATTATCAACAAGTGAAACCATATTTTGATAGTGTCTCATATTGATATATGTATGTGCAGCTAATATTGTATATTAACAAAACTATGTATTATGGTACCAAGCTTAACTGCTGTTCAATGTATGTGATATTGTTTGATTTATAATACTTGCCCTTCTTGGCATAGTGAAACTATTTGTAGACAAAAGAGCCAGTATGAAAAAATGTGGCAGAAACATCAACAAGATATTTGAGCAGCCAAATCCTGCCCCAAATGAGACAGCAAGCTGCCCGGGGCAGAAAAATCCTGCACCATTTGGGGCAGGATTTTTTGCTTGACCGGGGGGGCGGGGTTGCGGTTGGGTATTCACGATCGCATTTGATCTAGTATGGATTCACTTTTCAGTTAAAAAGCTGTTGACGCGGGGAGGGGGGGGGGGGGGGTCAGTTGTAATCACAGTCACGTTTTATCTAGTGTGAATCAGTAAATTGTTACTTCTGCCCGCCAAAAAGTCAAAGAGCTGCCCCAAAATTCCCAAATCTGCCCTAAATTTACAATTCTTCCCCTAAAATTAAAAGCTGCCCCAAAATTTCCAAACCTGCCCCAAATTTTCAAAAGCTGCTCCAGAATTGTAAAAAGCTGCCCCAATATTTGTATGTGTTGGTGCCAACCCCTGTTCCAACAAGATCTTGTTGAACTTGCCATGTTTTGCATACTGGGGAAAAGAGCATTGTAAACTTTTTGATTAACTGTTTTAAAATGTTGTTTTTTTAATCTGATAATGCTGTAACAGTGAAAGCTAATTCCTTATTGTCACACTCCTTTATACATAAAATATAACATTACTGCCATGTTATTGATCACCACCTGTTTACTTATTCTCATTCATCATGGCAAAAATAACCATCAAAACAGCATTTACATAGTTTATGGTTTCATTGAAAGACATAATTGCTGAGTTAGTGGTCATAGTGTGACATCAGTAAATTGAAGTGTACCTAGCTACCAATCTGACCTTACCTCTATGTTAATGCATTTTGATTAAACCACAACATCCTCAATGAGGTAAAATATAATTTAATTATATCTGAGTTAAATTGTGCTTTGAGCAAGATGTTAGCATCCATGTACATGATGTATGACTCAGTGTTTTGGTGCAATTATGTTGGAAATCGGGGTAAGGGTCAGAAAACACGGGTTATTATCTTGCCCTCATCTGGGATGGGTTAAAACTTCATTCTATCCACATTTTGTTACATTTACCTTAAAGTAGAATTACTGGACCTCCACCAATCTCAACCTGATACATACAACCTCACTGCTGCCCCTCCAACAGTAGAGGAAAGAAACGTCAATGCGAGTTTTGGTGTGCTACCCATATTGATATGTTATTAGTGGCACACTGTCCATGCTGTTTCAATTGGCTGTAATGTAGTAGTATTGACAATTGTAACTCACTCTGTGACAGCTTCTGGTAAAATATGACTAATTAATTGTCATAACTTTCATTGTGACCTCAATATTGTTTCTAACTAATATTGTAATTGTTTTACAGCTATGTCAAAGAACAAGCTGAACCTCACCCTGCCCTCCATAGCAGCTGATGTGAACAGCCCTGATGTAGTCAGCCCTCCATCCAAGACACCCTCGGAGTGAGTATGGAAGCTAGGAGTAAGAAGATGCCTGGCCTCAGATGGAATGAGAATAAATGATTGTGCAGGAGTAGAATCTGAGAAGTGTTTAACAGACTTCATTTTGTTTAAAGTAACTTAAGTTTGTCTAATGTATTTTTACATTATGTTGTGAGATGTGGTGTTCTGGGGGTGTTGTTTCATTTCAGTTTGAGACTACAGATTCAACACATCTGTTCATGTCTTTCATTACATGACATTTATTTTGAATCATGTCACCTGTACCTTCACATGTATTTCTTGTTTTTTGTTTCTTATGTATGTTTTTATTTCCATTATTGTTTCTGTTCAAAGAACCAGTGAGGCTGCAGAAATGGCCCTGTTTTCTGCAATAAAGGCTTTGTTTCATTGTTTGTTTCATTGCACAATTTGTGGTCTGCCAATCCAGTTTGGCACCAAATTTCCTCCTTAGCCAACTGCAACCATTTTATACATGCAGCATCTGCACTGCCTTCTGTCTTACCAGTTTGTCCTGTCTCTGCCACTCACTGCTCTCCCGCCTTGCCCTAGACTTCTCCCCAATTATGGCATGGGTGTGGTGATGCACTCTGCACCCCCTGTCTTATCAGTAAGTCTTGCCTGTTCACATCACAAACTCACCACTCTGTCTCTATCTACATGGTGGCCAAGTTCAGAGATTTAGGGGGAATGGAAGGATGAAGAAAAAAATTGTTTTTATTACAAATGATATGACGAAGGAGGTGTCTGGGTCTAAAACATGAAAATAAGGTCAGAATTTGCATGTTTTTCAGCTGGACACTCCCCATTTCATATCACTGGCATTATGCAATAATTTTTACATCCCTCCCCTAACTCTCAGAATTTGGACACTATGTGACCATATCTCTGTGCACATAGGTGCCATATACCCACAGCATTTTCAGCTCCCTTAATCCCCAAATCATCTATCATCACCACCATCATCATCACCAGCATCACCCTCTGCCCCCTCCCCCATTAGCCCAGCCGTGCACGCCAACGTCGGCAGCGGCACCTACTCTGAGGACGTGATTGCCAAGATGCAGCAGATGAAGCTGGACGACACGACGCGCCGCCGCCTAGAGAGTTTCCTCGAGCAGAAGCGGTGTGTCGGAGGCCTCCTGCAGGCGGAGGACCTGGAAAAGCTCGGCGAGCTGGGAGCTGGTAATGGAGGGGTTGTTATCAAGGTGCGCCACAAGCCGACCGGCAGCATCATGGCCAGGAAGGTGAGAAGGGTGCGGTGGATGTGGTGGGTTTTGATGGGTTGGGGTCGGGGGGGCCTGTGGATTGGTGGTAGGGGTGAGATAGTGGGAGTGATGTGGGAAGACGAGGGTGACTGGTGGTGCCTGGTGGTACCTGGTGGTACCTTCATCGATGCTTAATGTCACCGGTAGTTTCTGTTCCAATAGTATAGCGCTGATGGCAACTTGTCCTGTCATGAAGAACATTGATTGGTCCTCCCTGGGATGGAGATCCGATTGTGATTGCTGTGATTGGTCGTTGCCGCTGCTGACGCGCGTTTCATTGGCCGCTGACAGCTGATTCACCTGGAGGTGAAACCAGCGATCAAGAACCAGATCATGCGTGAGTTGGAGGTGCTGAACCAGTGCTTCTCGCCTCAGATCGTCGGATTCTTCGGGTCGTTCTACAGGTGGGTACTATGATCGTGGCGTAGAATGAGCGGGACGTATCTAGGAAGGGTGACAAAGGGAAACAGTCGAAAACCGAAACGGGGTGAAAAGAACAATATCCTTTATAGTCATCTCGTGCTGAAACACCAAAACACAAACAGACCAAAAGCAAACACGCAAGAGCAGAGACAGCTGAATGCTGCTGCTGTTGCTCCCTGTCGACGCCGTCTCACGTCACAAAGTGTTCGCGGTAATACTTGGCATACCTGCGGAAAACCTTCCCGCCTCCGTGGGAAGGACGTATTGTGACCGGTTTAACGAATGATCAATACCCACCGGTTTTAGTCTGAGCCGATGGCATTGCTCTGTGGCGGAGACGGCCGAAGCTGGGTAACGTTACCCTCTGTTACCCTCTGGGTAACGCCAGCGCTCCGTAGTAAACGCCGGTAGATCAGGTTGAATGTTTCACCTTTCTGAAAGTTGTCAAATATACGCTGGTTGTAGTCGAAAATAGGAAGTAAGTGCTGCAGCTGAAAACGATGGGGATATTTTTATCTCTCGAAAAATCACTTAACTTTATACAAATTAAGTTTTCAAATTTTTGGATGTCATTATTGAGCTATAGAGAGCTATAGAAAAAGCCTTTAGCTGCCAACATATGGCACAATCGTTTCCAGACAATTCTGGCGATTTAAATACAAACATTGTGGAAATGTGTCTTCAACTGCACAGAACACAATGACGAGTGCGAAGCATTGCGATAGCTCAATATTTATTTAAGAAAAACAATCAATCCATATCTGAGACTTCAAACAGCGTGAAAAACTTCAACTTGGACCGCAATCTATCGCGTTGGCCGTTGTTTACATCGTACTCGCCAAGGTTCGAGAAATACAGGTCGTCTGACTTCCAGGACCCACCAACAATCTTGAAGTCGCTGTCAGCCAATCAGCGGCGGGACTAGCCTAGACCCCATTTTGCAAATTAGAAATGCAATTGCTTAAAAACGGATCAATTTTTGGGAAAATGACCTTAATAATTTAGACATTTCAATAACGGCCAAAGATAATGACTATCTCAGTTAAAAACCAATGCAAAGGTGAAACATCCCCTTTAAGGCTAGGAGAGAGGACTGAGTACGAGACCGTGTTATCGGAGCAAAAACAAAACGGTGAATGTGGAATTGGATGGCCATCCAATTCATCTGAATGGGAGCGATTTTCACTGGCATCGTCACAGCTACTTAAAAATGAATTTGTGCACACCTAACTTAACAATATTTCACTTTCGATCACGAACTATGTATTTTTGCTGCTTTGAACTTCCCGATTTATTTTGCTTGTTTCGGCTTGTTTTTGACGGTAACGCGTCCTATCCCGTTCCTTCTAATCTCGGGACTTTTTCTTGACGATTCTTTCACTGAAACAGCCCAACACCAAACGATAAACCACCTTCATCAGAATCATAAAACTCATACACCATCATGAACACCAGCTAACCATTCTCACTCTCCCAACCTTCAGTGCACCACATCCTTGCAGCACGCCCAGTATACCCCCGCCCCGCCCCTGACAGACCGCTGAGGGCACCCCCGGCAGCCGCGAGCCGCCCTCGTCTGACCACCCAGACGTCTTGTCTTGGCGCAGTGCCAACCAGGTACTGCCTGCTGCCCCAGGCCGACCGTGAATGCCATGCCGATTATATCAAGCTTGATCGCTGGCCGGCCGGACGGCGCGCGGCGCGTGGTGGGCGTTGCTGCCAATCGGAGGTGGCAGCGAGGCGGCGGGGACAGCGGGGGCTAACAGGTTGGGGTTGGATGGGGAGGAGGTGGAGGGAGAGTGTGACAGGTGTGTGTGTTGTCATGTGTGACGATGGTAACCTTTGGAATATGTGGAATTGAGTCAAGGCTGTGCTTTTAATGGGAGTCTGGAGAGAAAGTTTGACGCAAAAAGGGGACCGTATAGAAGACAAAATGGTGATAGACGAGATCAGGAAAAGGCATATGGAAATTAAATATAAATGTATTTATAGTTAAAGCCAGTGAACTGACGGTCCTACAATTAATATTAAAATGTTACGTAACCACATGGGACGGGAAATCCATTTGAAAATATTGTCACAGTAAACAATTATCTCACCGTGATGCAGTCCTCCGAATAATTTCCAATCGCCACATCGGGCGAGGATGCTGGATTCTGTCTAGTTGCCAGTCATAATCTAATTTCGGCCCCGTCTGGTCTGTGTCTGTGGCTGTGTCTGGTCTGTGTCTGTGTCTGTGGCTGTGTCTGGTCTGTGTCTGTGTCTGGTCTGTGCCTGGTCTGTGCCTGGTCTGTGTCTGTCTGGTCTGTGTCTGGTCTGTGTCTGTGTCTGTGGCTGTGTCTGGTCTGTGTCTGTGTCTGGTCTGTGCCTGGTCTGTGCCTGGTCTGTGTCTGTGTCTGGTCTGTGTCCGGTCTGTGTCTGTGTCTGTGTCTGTCTGGTATGTGTCTGGTCTGTGTCTGGTCTGGTCTGGTATGTGTCTGGTATGTGTCTGGTCTGGTATGTGTCTGGTCTGGTATGTGTCTGGTCTGGTATGTGTCTGGTCTGTGTCTGGTCTGTGTCTGGTCTGTGTCTGGTCTGTGTCTGGTCTGTGTCTGGTCTGTGTCTGTGTCTGGTCTGTGTCTGGTCTGTGTCTGGTCTGTGTCTGGTCTGTGTCTGGTCTGTGTCTGGTCTGTGTCTGGTCTGTGTCTGGTCTGTGTCTGGTCTGTGTCTGGTCTGTGTCTGGTCTGTGTCTGGTCTGTGTCTGGTCTGTGTCTGGTCTGTGTCTGGTCTGTGTCTGACCTGTGTCTGACCTGTGTCTGGCCTGTGTCTGGCCTGTGTCTGGCCTGTGTCTGGTCTCTGGTCTGTGTCTGGTCTCTGGTCTGTGTCTGGTCTCTGGTCTGTTTCTGGTCTCTGGTCTGTGTCTGGTCTCTGGTCTGTGTCTGGTCTCTGGTCTGTGTCTGGTCTCTGGTCTCTGGTCTGTGTCTGGTCTCTGGTCTGTGTCTGGTCTCTGGTCTGTGTCTGGTCTCTGGTCTGTGTCTGGTCTCTGGTCTGTGTCTGGTCTCTGGTCTGTGTCTGGTCTCTGGTCTGTGTCTGGTCTCTGGTCTGTGTCTGGTCTCTGGTCTGTGCCTGGTCTCTGGTCTGTGTCTGGTCTCTGGTCTGTGTCTGGTCTCTGGTCTGTGTCTGGTCTCTGGTCTGTGTCTGGTCTCTGGTCTGTGTCTGGTCTCTGGTCTGTGTCTGGTCTCTGGTCTGTGTCTGGTCTCTGGTCTGTGTCTGGTCTCTGGTCTGTGTCTGGTCTCTGGTCTGTGTCTGGTCTCTGGTCTGTGTCTGGTCTGTATCTGGTCTCTGGTCTGTGTCTGGTCTGTATCTGGTCTCTGGTCTGTGTCTGGTCTCTGGTCTGTGTCTGGTCTCTGGTCTGTGTCTGGTCTCTGGTCTGTGTCTGGTCTCTGGTCTGTCTCTGGTCTGTGTCTGGTCTCTGGTCTGTGTCTGGTCTCTGGTCTGTGTATGGTATCTGGTCTGTGTATGGTCTCTGGTCTGTCTGGTCTCTGGTCTGTGTCTGGTCTCTGGTCTGTGTCTGGTCTCTGGTCTGTGTCTGGTCTCTGGTCTGTGTCTGGTCTCTGGTCTGTGTCTGGTCTCTGGTCTGTGTCTGGTCTCTGGTCTGTGTCTGGTCTCTGGTCTGTGTCTGGTCTCTGGTCTGTGTCTGGTCTCTGGTCTGTGTCTGGTCTCTGGTCTGTGTCTGGTCTCTGGTCTGTGTCTGGTCTCTGGTCTGTGTCTGGTCTCTGGTCTGTGTCTGGTCTCTGGTCTGTGTCTGGTCTCTGGTCTGTGTCTGGTCTCTGGTCTGTGTCTGGTCTCTGGTCTGTGTCTGGTCTCTGGTCTGTGTCTGGTCTCTGGTCTGTGTCTGGTCTCTGGTCTGTGTCTGGTCTCTGGTCTGTGTCTGGTCTCTGGTCTGTGTCTGGTCTCTGGTCTGTGTCTGGTCTCTGGTCTGTGTCTGGTCTCTGGTCTGTGTCTGGTCTCTGGTCTGTGTCTTGTCTCTGGTCTGTGTCTGGTATCTGGTCTGTGTCTGGTCTCTGGTCTGTGTCTGGTCTCTGGTCTGTGTCTGGTATCTGGTCTGTCTCTGGTCTGTCTCTGGTCTGTGTCTCTGGTCTCTGGTCTCTGGTCTGTGTCTGGTCTCTGGTCTGTGTCTGGTCTCTGGTATGTGTCTGGTCTCTGGTATCTGGTCTCTGGTCTGTGTCTAGTCTGTCTGTGTCTAGTCTGTCTGTGTCTAGTCTGTCTGTGTCTAGTCTGTATGTGTCTAGTCTGTATGTGTCTAGTCTGTCTGTGTCTAGTCTGTCTGTGTCTAGTCTGTCTGTGTCTAGTCTGTCTGTGTCTAGTCTGTCTGTGTCTAGTCTGTCTGTGTCTAGTCTGTCTGTGTCTAGTCTGTCTGTGTCTAGTCTGTCTGTGTCTAGTCTGTCTGTGTCTAGTCTGTCTGTGTCTAGTCTGTCTGTGTCTAGTCTGTCTGTGTCTAGTCTGTCTGTGTCTAGTCTGTCTGTGTCTAGTCTGTCTGTGTCTAGTCTGTCTGTGTCTAGTCTGTCTGTGTCTAGTCTGTCTGTGTCTAGTCTGTCTGTGTCTAGTCTGTCTGTGTCTAGTCTGTCTGTGTCTAGTCTGTCTGTGTCTAGTCTGTCTGTGTCTAGTCTGTCTGTGTCTAGTCTGTCTGTGTCTAGTCTGTCTGTGTCTATTCTGTCTGTGTCTAGTCTGTCTGTGTCTAGTCTGTCTGTGTCTAGTCTGTCTGTGTCTAGTCTGTCTGTGTCTAGTCTGTCTGTGTCTAGTCTGTCTGTGTCTAGTCTGTCTGTGTCTAGTCTGTCTGTGTCTAGTCTGTCTGTTTCTAGTCTGTCTGTGTCTAGTCTGTCTGTGTCTAGTCTGTCTGTGTCTAGTCTGTCTGTGTCTAGTCTGTCTGTGTCTAGTCTGTCTGTGTCTAGTCTGTCTGTGTCTAGTCTGTCTGTGTCTAGTCTGTCTGTGTCTAGTCTGTCTGTGTCTAGTATGTCTGTGTCTAGTCTGTCTGTGTCTAGTCTGTCTGTGTCTAGTCTGTCTGTGTCTAGTCTGTCTGTGTCTAGTCTGTCTGTGTCTAGTCTGTCTGTGTCTAGTCTGTCTGTGTCTAGTCTGTCTGTGTCTAGTCTGTCTGTGTCTAGTCTGTCTGTGTCTAGTCTGTGTGTCTAGTCTGTCTGTGTCTAGTTTGTCTGTGTCTAGTTTGTCTGTGTCTAGTTTGTCTGTGTCCAGTCTGTCTGTGTCTAGTCTGTCTGTGTCTAGTCTGTCTGTGTCTAGTCTGTCTGTGTCTAGTCTGTCTGTGTCTAGTCTGTCTGTGTCTAGTCTGTCTGTGTCTAGTCTGTCTGTGTCTAGTCTGTCTGTGTCTAGTCTGTCTGTGTCTAGTCTGTATGTGTCTAGTCTGTATGTGTCTAGTCTGTATGTGTCTAGTCTGTCTGTGTCTAGTCTGTCTGTGTCTAGTCTGTATGTGTCTAGTCTGTCTGTGTCTAGTCTGGCTGTGTCTAGTCTGGCTGTGTCTAGTCTGGCTGTGTCTAGTCTGGCTGTGTCTAGTCTGGCTGTGTCTAGTCTGGCTGTGTCTAGTCTGGCTGTGTCTAGTCTGGCTGTGTCTAGTCTGTATGTGTCTAGTATGTTTGTGTCTAGTCTGTCTGTGTCTAGTCTGTCTGTGTCTAGTCTGTCTGTGTCTAGTCTGTCTGTGTCTAGTCTGTCTGTGTCTAGTCTGTCTGTGTCTAGTCTGTCTGTGTCTAGTCTGTCTGTGTCTAGTCTGTCTGTGTCTAGTCTGTCTGTGTCTAGTCTGTCTGTGTCTAGTCTGTCTGTGTCTAGTCTGTCTGTGTCTAGTCTGTCTGTGTCTAGTCTGTCTGTGTCTAGTCTGTCTGTGTCTAGTCTGTCTGTGTCTAGTCTGTCTGTGTCTAGTCTGTCTGTGTCTAGTCTGTCTGTGTCTAGTCTGTCTGTGTCTAGTCTGTCTGTGTCTAGTCTGTCTGTGTCTAGTCTGTCTGTGTCTAGTCTGTCTGTGTCTAGTCTGTCTGTGTCTAGTCTGTCTGTGTCTAGTCTGTCTGTGTCTAGTCTGTCTGTGTCTAGTCTGTCTGTGTCTAGTCTGTCTGTGTCTAGTCTGTCTGTGTCTAGTCTGTCTGTGTCTAGTCTGTCTGTGTCTAGTCTGTCTGTGTCTAGTCTGTCTGTGTCTAGTCTGTCTGTGTCTAGTCTGTCTGTGTCTAGTCTGTCTGTGTCTAGTCTGTCTGTGTCTAGTCTGTCTGTGTCTAGTCTGTCTGTGTCTAGTCTGTCTGTGTCTAGTCTGTCTGTGTCTAGTCTGTCTGTGTCTAGTCTGTCTGTGTCTAGTCTGTCTGTGTCTAGTCTGTCTGTGTCTAGTCTGTCTGTGTCTAGTCTGTCTGTGTCTAGTCTGTCTGTGTCTAGTCTGTCTGTGTCTAGTCTGTCTGTGTCTAGTCTGTCTGTGTCTAGTCTGTCTGTGTCTAGTCTGTCTGTGTCTAGTCTGTCTGTGTCTAGTCTGTCTGTGTCTAGTCTGTCTGTGTCTAGTCTGTCTGTGTCTAGTCTGTCTGTGTCTAGTCTGTCTGTGTCTAGTCTGTCTGTGTCTAGTCTGTCTGTGTCTAGTCTGTCTGTGTCTAGTCTGTCTGTGTCTAGTCTGTCTGTGTCTAGTCTGTCTGTGTCTAGTCTGTCTGTGTCTAGTCTGTCTGTGTCTAGTCTGTCTGTGTCTAGTCTGTCTGTGTCTAGTCTGTCTGTGTCTAGTCTGTCTGTGTCTAGTCTGTATGTGTCTAGTCTGTCTGTGTCTAGTCTGTATGTGTCTAGTCTGTCTGTGTCTAGTCTGTCTGTGTCTAGTCTGTCTGTGTCTAGTCTGTCTGTGTCTAGTCTGTATGTGTCTAGTCTGTCTGTGTCTGGTCTGTCTGTGTCTGGTCTGTCTGTGTCTAGTCTGTCTGTGTCTAGTCTGTCTGTGTCTAGTCTGTCTGTGTCTAGTCTGTCTGTGTCTAGTCTGTCTGTGTCTAGTCTGTATGTGTCTAGTCTGTATGTGTCTAGTCTGTCTGTGTCTAGTCTGTCTGTGTCGAGTCTGTCTGTGTCTAGTCTGTCTGTGTCTAGTCTGTCTGTGTCTAGTCTGTCTTTGTCTAGTCTGTCTGTGTCTAGTCTGTCTGTGTCTGGTCTGTGTCTGTGTCTGGTCTGTGTCTGTGTCTGGTCTGTGTCTGTGTCTGGTCTGTGTCTGTGTCTGGTCTGTGTCTGTGTCTGGTCTGTGTCTGTGTCTGTGTCTGGTCTGTGTCTGTGTCTGGTCTGTGTCTGTGTCTGTGTCTGTGTCTGTGTCTGGTCTGGTCTGGTCTGGTCTGTGTCTGTGTCTGGTGTGTGTCTATCTCTGTGTCTGTGGCTGTGTCTGTGTCTGGTCTGTGTCTGGTATGTGTGTGTGGTCTGTGTCTGTGTCTGTGTCTGTGTCTGTGTCTGTGTCTGTGTCTGTGTCTGTGTCTGTGTCTGTGTCTGTGTCTGTGTCTGTGTCTGATCTGGTCTGGTCTGGTCTGGTCTGTGTCTGTGTCTGGTCTGTGTCTATCTCTGTGTCTGTGTCTGTGTCTGTGTCTGTGTCTGTGTCTGTGTCTGTGTCTGTCTGTGTCTGTCTGTGTCTGTGTCTGTGTCTGTGTCTGTGTCTGTGTCTGTGTGTGTCTGTGTCTGTGTCTGTGTCTGTGTCTGGTCTTGTCTTGTCTTGTCTGGTCTGGTCTGGTCTGGTCTGTGTCTGCTCTTGTCGTCATCTGCGTCACCTAATCAGTCTAATAACGCTCGGAATAGCCCTCATGACGCCTATGGGTCAGCTTAGTTAATTAACGTGCAGTCGGCCCGACGCCAGCGTGACGAACGGCGTTTGACGATACGTGGCGATACGTGGCCACTCCTGGGTCACGTGGGTCATGTGGCTACGTGTGATGATGCATCACACGTGGCCACGTGACGTGGTGTGATGATACGTGACGTGACGTGACGTGACGTGATGTGATGATACATGTGGGCTAAGTAGCGTCAGAGGGTGGGGCCTACATGAGGTGCGACCTGACCCACAATCCTTGGAATAATGCCGAGAGTTCCAGTTAGTGACTTGGTCTCAAGAAGATGCTCGCTCAATCCACAGCCAACCAAAAAACAGCGCAGGAGGTCGGGGACGTCTGCCATGTCCTGTCTGCCATGTCCTGTCTGCCATGTCCTGTCTCAGTCAGGTCTGACCGAAGAGTCGGCCATGTCCTGCGCTGCCCTCTGCTGGGATGATGACGTCATCTACAGGGAGAATGACGTCATTTCGTGTCAGTTGCGGACGTGAAATGGCCACCTCATTCGGCGCGTCCTTAAGCTAAATAATCGCCCCGCCATGTCTGGCACAGTGGTGTCACGCATGAACTGCTATACATGCTGCGCTGCTGGAAGTTGAAGCGTCGGACAGCGGATGCTCAAGCGTGGACTTGGACGTGAACTGCTGCTGAAACCTGTCATGTTTGAAGCAGTGTTCGCCACGGGCCCACCAACCCCCAGCCCGGCCCGGCCCAGGCCCATGAACACCAAGCCCAGGCCCGGACCAGACCCGGTCAAGTTCATAATATTGAGGCCCAGGCCCGGTCCGGCCCGTTCAGATTAAGCATATCATTATTTTCACAAAATTTGCAGTAATTATCCTAGCATATTTACTTGTATACTATAAATGTGAAACAATGAACCAACCATGCTAACCAACAAAACAAAAGCCACAGCCACAGCAACAGTGTGTTGCTGTGTAAGTGAACTGCTGGTTAAGTTATTTTTTAAGCTGACCTGAGCTTGCACGCATTACTTCAAAATTATCAGCCCAGGCCCGTCCAGAGCCCGGTGATTTCCTTAAAGTTGAGGCCCGGGCCAGCCCGGCCCGTGGCGAACGCTGGTTTGAAATCGGTCTGACCGCATCACTGCTACTCCTCTGATTGCAAACTCGTTGGTTATTGCCGGCACCAAGATGCCAATCTTAGTGCCAGTGACACCCAGTTGGGAGATGACACTAGTCTATGTGTTATCTACAGTGACGGGGAGCTGAGTATCGCGATGGAGTATATGGACGGCGGATCGCTGGATCTCGTCCTGAAGCAGATCGACCGGATCCCCGAGAAGATCCTCGCCAAGATCACCTCTGAGGTAGGTGTCACTGATGGCATTGAACTACGCTGTACGCTGTGGTGTGCATGCTATTCGACATAGATAGACTCTGGTGTGGAGTTGGCCGCACTGGTTAAACGGAATATTGCGCCTCATCAGCATGTCGCATATGGGACTGACTCTATTAATGATTGAGTGGCACATGGGTAAATCAATTGGTGTTTTTTTTAAAAGATACATTACAAAGATTTAGTGGATAACATAACCGGCTCACAAGAAGTGACAGAAATGACGTTGCCGCATTGGAGTGTCCCTGCTATCAGTAGGACAAGAGATTCGCTGTGCAGTAAATACATCAAGGAAGCGTGTTTGCTGCAGTTTCTACAGGTACAAAGGCACTGAGTAAGTATGCATGATTAGACATTCTAGGTCACTTAGCTGTTCTCGATTATAATTCCTTAGCTTGGGTAACAATCAAATTGCCCCCGCTTAGTTTCCGATTGCACGATATGTATGCTATTTGCTGGACTTGTTATCGTCCCGTCCCATCTATTGATCACATCACAAAAACGATGTTTGTATTCCACTAACCGACATAGCAAAGTTTATTGTATTTGAATACATGCCGATAGAGCACTCATTACATTCAACAAAGACCCTACTGTACCAAAACATGCACGGCTAAGCACTAACGACGGACCCAATGTCTGTCTCTGCCATGCCCATTGTCGCGGCTGATTGTGCGCTGTTTGAGCCGTGCTGGGTTTTGTTGTGTCGCCTAGTGCTATGGTTCTGGCGTGGCTCTGGCGCCAGAGATAGCGTTCTGGCGCCGGAGATAGCGTTCTGGCGTGGAGATAGCGTTCTGGCGCCGGAGATAGCGTTCTGGCGCCGGAGATAGCGTTCTGGCGCCGGAGATAGCGTTCTGGCGCCGGAGATAGCGTTCTGGCGCCGGAGATAGCGTTCTGGCGCCGGAGATAGCGTTCTGGCGCCGGAGATAGCGTTCTGGCGCCGGAGATAGCGTTCTGGCGCCGGAGATAGCGTTCTGGCGCCGGAGATAGCGTTCTGGCGCCGGAGATAGCGTTATGGCGCCGGAGATAGCGTTCTGGCGCCGGAGATAGCGTTCTGGCGCCGGAGATAGCGTTCTGGCGCCGGAGATAGCGTTCTGGCGTGGAGATAGCGTTCTGGCGCCGGAGATAGCGTTCTGGCGTGGAGATAGCGTGTGACTAGCGCGTGGCGGCATGGCCCGGTACATAGGGGCACGTATCACCATATCACGTTTCCCGACAAACCGTTGGAGCTGGTGCTTTACCGTTACATAGGGGCACATATCACCATATCACGTTTCCCGACAAACCGTTGGAGCTGGTGCTTTACCGGTACATAGGGGCACGTATCATCATATCACGTTTCCAGACAAACCGTTGGAGCTGGTGCTTTACCGGTACATTTTACCGGTGCACGTATCATCATATCACGTTTCCCGACAAACCGTTGGAGCTGGTGCTTTACCGGTACATAGGGGCACATATCACCATATCACGTTTCCCGACAAACCGTTGGAGCTGGTGCTTTACCGGTACATAGGGGCACATATCACCATATCACGTTTCCCGACAAACCGTTGGAGCTGGTGCTTTACCGGTACATAGGGGCACGTATCACCATATCACGTTTCCCGACAAACCGTTGGAGCTGGTGCTTTACCGGTACATAGGGGCACGTATCACCATATCACGTTTCCCGACAAACCGTTGGAGCTGGTGCTTTACCGGTACATAGGGGCACATATCACCATATCACGTTTCCCGACAAACCGTTGGAGCTGGTGCTTTATGCTTGCTTTGGCGGTGTCGATCCCTTTGTTCCTGTTGGCCGCGGCTGTTTTGCCGGGTACAAAGTTGACGTTCCTTATCTGCAGACTATCCAGCGGACTGTTTTGTTTTGCAACCTCTTGCCAAGTCGGTGACTTTGGCACCCCTCACACATGAATGAACAAAACTTTTTTTTTATTAATTTTGTTGGGCTATAAGGTTTGCTTATGTTCGTAATTTTGATATAAAAAGACAATTCCAACTAACGATGCATGTAATACACATCGCGTATCTCCAACTCGTGCCCATGCCGTTGCAGGTGCTGAAGGGCTTGTCGTACCTGAGGGAGCTGCATCAGATCATCCACCGCGACGTCAAGCCGTCCAACATCCTCATCAACGGCCACGGCGAGATCAAGCTGTGCGACTTCGGCGTCTCCGGCCAGCTCATAGACTCGATGGCCAACTCTTTCGTCGGCACCCGCAGCTACATGTCGGTTAGTGGAGGCCGACCGGCAGGGTAGTCTTGGTCGTTCAAGGTAGTCTTGGTCATTCAAGGTAGTCTTGGTCATTCAAGCTAGTCTGGTCATTCAAGGTAGTCTTGGTCATTCAAGGCAGTCTTGGTCATTCAAGGCAGTTTTGGTCATTCAAGGCAGTCTTGGTCATTCAAGACAGTCTTTGTCATTCAAGGCAGTCTTGGTCATTCAAGGTAGTCTTGGTCATTCAAGTTAGTCTTGGTCATTCAGGGTAGTCTTGGTCATTCAAGGCAGTATTGGTCATTCGAGGCAGTCTCTTGGTCACTCAAGGCAGTCTTGGTCATTCAAGGTAGTCTTGGTCATTCAATGTAGTCTTGGTCATTCAAGGTAGTATTGGTCAATCAAGGCAGTCTTGGTCATTCAAGGTAGTCTTGGTCATTCAAGGTAGTCTTGGTCATTCAGGGTAGTCTTGGTCATTCAAGGTAGTCTTGGTCATTCAAGGTAGTCTTGGTCATTCAAGGCAGTCTTGGTCATTCAAGGTAGTCTTGGTCATTCAAGGCAGTCTTGGTCATTCAGGGTAGTCTTGGTCATTCAAGGTAGTCTTGGTCATTCAAGGTAGTCTTGGTCATTCAAGGCAGTCTTGGTCATTCAAGGTAGTCTTGGTCATTCAAGGTAGTCTTGGTCATTCAAGGCAGTCTTGGTCATTCAAGGTAGTCTTGGTCAATCAAGGTAGTCTTGGTCATTCAAGGTAGTCTTGGTCAATCAAGGTAGTCTTGGTCATTCAAGGTAGTCTTGGTCATTCAAGGTAGTCTTGGTCATTCAAGGTAGTCTTGGTCATTCAAGGTAGTCTTGGTCATTCAAGGTAGTCTTAGTCATTCAGGGTAGTCTTGGTCATTCAAGGTAGTCTTGGTCATTCAAGGTAGTCTTAGTCATTCAGGGTAGTCTTAGTCATTCAGGGTAGTCTTGGTCATTCAAGGTAGTCTTGGTCATTCAAGGTAGTCTTGGTCATTCAGGGTAGTATTTGTCATTCAAGGCATTCTTGGTTAATCAAGGCAGTCTTCGTCATTCAAGATAGTCTTGGTCATTCAGGGTAGCTTTGGTCATTCAATGCAGTCTTGGTCATTCAAAGTAGTCTTGGTCATTCAAGGTAGTCTTGGTCATTCAAGGTAGTATTGGTAATACAAGGTATTCTTGGTCAGTCAAGGCAGTCTTGGTCATTCAAGGCAGTCTTGGTCATTCAAGGCAGTCTTGGTCATTCAAGGCAGTCTTGGTCATTCAAGGTAGTCTTGGTCATTCAAGGTAGTATTGGTCATTCAAGGTAGTCTTGGTCATTCAGGGTAGTCTTGGTCATTCAAGGTAGTATTGGTCATTCAAGGCAGTATTGGTCATCCAAGGTAGTCTTGGTCAATCAAGGCAGTCTTGGTCATTCAAGGTAGTCTTGGTCATTCAGGGTAGTATTGGTCATTCAAGGTAGTCTTGGTCAGTCAAGGCAGTATTGGTCATTCAAGGTAGTCTTGGTCAATCAAGGCAGTCTTGGTTATTCAAGGCAGTCTTGGTCATTCAAGGTAGTCTTGGTCATTCAAGACAGTCTTGGTCATTCAAGGCAGTCTTGGTCATTCAAGGTAGTCTTGGTCATTCAGGGTAGTCTTGGTCATGCAAGGTAGTATTGGTCATTCAAGGCAGTCTTGGTCATTCAAGGCAGTCTTGGTCATTCAGGGTAGTCTTGGTCATGCAAGGTAGTCTTGGTCATTCAAGGTAGTATTGGTCATTCAAGGTAGTCTTAGTCATTCAAGGCAGTCTTGGTCATTCAAGGCAGTCTTGGTGATTCAAGGTCGTCTTGGTCATTCAAGGTAGTCTTGGTCATTTAAGGCAGTCTTGGTCATTCAAGGCAGTCTTGGTCATTCAAGGCAGTCTTGGTCATTCAAGGTAGTCTTGGTCATTCAAGGTAGTCTTGGTCATTCAAGGTAGTCTTGGTCATTCAAGGTAGTCTTGGTCATTCAAGGCAGTCTTGGTCATTCAAGGAAGTCTTGGTCAATCGAGATAGTCTAGGTTTTTTATGTTGGTGGTCAGTCGTGGTGTGTTTTGGTACTGTGTTCATATTGTCGTGTTTTGTTCATTAATTATATGCAAGGGTTCTAAGTGGGACAACGGGAGGGCTTAGAGATTATATTTGGATAACAAGTGATTACATGTTTGCCTTATAGCTGAAATATCAGGGTTTTCATTGGCGGATCCAGAACGGGTGGTTTAGGGGAGGCAAAATCCCCAAAAGTCTCACAATTCTCAAAACGCATCGGATTTCGCTTGCTTATGCATTGATAGCTGATTTATAACAAACTGTTCTTAGTAAAAGCTGCTTAGATTTTCTTCTATATCAGGAAATGTGTCAATTTTGCGCCCATTTCAGGCGATTTTCAGGGCGTATGACCCACTGCCCCCCCCCCCCCCGGATCTGCCCATGAGGGTATTGGCCTCATAATGTGTCATTTGGTCCTACAGCGGGCGCATACAGCGTAGCATGCTTTTACAAGTTTCTGGACACATTTTTCCCCATAGCCGGAGCGTCTGCAGGGAATCCACTACTCGGTTCAGAGCGACATCTGGTCTCTGGGTCTCTCCCTGGTGGAGATGGCGCTTGGTCTGTACCCGATCCCGCCGCCCGACTACACCTCGCTGGCGCAGAAGTTCGGCGCGCAGTTCACGGGGATCGCGCCAAACCGCGTCTCATCGCCGCTCACAAAGTCGCCAAAGTCCGGTGAGAAATCCGCTAGATCTGGGGAAAAGAGACAAATCTGCTAGATGTGGGGAAAAGGAGACAAATCTGCTAGATCTTGGGAAAGGGGAGACATTTCTGGTTTTGTGGGGAAGGGATCTTCTGGTTTTGTGGGGAAGGATCTTCTGGTTTCGGGGGGAACGACTGGGAGCAGAGTTGGAAAAATTTATTCAAAAACGGGAACCGGCACCGCCACCGCCACCGCTCATAAATGAGTTGGCACCGGCATCAAGCCCGCCCACATGTAGCAGCACCCGCCAGGCCCGGCAGCCAGCAATCTGCATGTCTACTTCATTATACATTCAACAATATTTTAACCCCCGAACTTGTGCTGAGCCCGGCATGAGACCGGGCAAGCCCGAGTTCGGACACAGCTTCAGGCGGCCGGGCCTGAATCTGGGACCGGTGTCGGCTCCGTGGTTTGGCAGGATCAAAGTTGCTGGCCTGGGCAGTCATTGCTGTTTAGATTGTATTGTTCTCTGTTGTACCCGGTCCCGCCACTTTCCCCTGTGTTTTGTAATGCGCGAATTGACCACCAGTGTTGTCACTTATTCTGTCTCCGTGTTCTTGCCAATTGGATAGCGCCCAATTCTGGTGAGTTTTGGTACATTAGTTCACACCAGAGTGGCTCGCAAAGACTGAAGTGTGGACGGCGATTGACATGCTTTCGCTTGTATATAATTTTGTTGACGTGTGCTCGGTTTTGCTGCAGCTTTTGTGTGACATTTGCAGATATCATTTTTTGCGTTTGAATTTTGAATTGTGTGTGGGTATATGAGACTAATAGTACCTGCATAGTTTAGGTAGCCACATCCTTACAGCGTAGCTGCTGATGGAGTTAATTTCAACGATCGAGGAGGGGTCATTTGACTGCTTCGGTGACCTTCCGCACTAGCGCTTGATAAGATGGCGGCTTTCGCACTTTTTGGCCTTGCGAATGCTTTTGTATTCATCGATAAGTCCTTTTCTGATGTGGAGTTCGCTGTTGCAACATAGGAAATCATAACTCCCATGTTAGTAGCTGTTGGTCACTTATTGATAATATATGATGGATCATTGTATAGCGAATTCCTTTTGCCTGGCGTTCTTGATCGTCACTGCTTAAATACTTGAATAAAACAGTAGCTGTTATCTTCCACGAAATACTGTGTATCACTTTCCACGTCTGGGCCTAAAATTAACTCAAATTAACTGCAAGTTCCCATCTATTTTCCCGACTTTGCTGACCAGCCATATATCGGACCGCTTCTCAGTCACCTCAGCACGCCACCTGACCGTCCCCCCCCCCCCCCCCCCCCCCCTTCCGTCTCCGCTGGCAGCCGGAGTGGGGAAAGGTCGGCAGCTGGCCATTTTCGACCTTCTGGAGCACATCGTCAACGAGCCGCCTCCGCGACTGCCCCAGGGCATCTTCAGTGACGAGTTCGTCGCCTTCGTGGACAGCTGCCTCAAGAAAAACCCGGACGAGCGTGCCGACCTCAAGTCGCTCATTGTAGGTGGCGCCAGCGGCGCCGGTGGAGGGCGTGTGTGGGGACAGCAGCAGATTAGTGTCTATCTACCTTTGCGGAATTCCCTGCGACGTCGACTGTGACGTTTTTTTTAATTCATCAGCTGGAAGAGGATGATTGGTGGTAAAGAGGGAATGCTCACGATCTAGCGGCGTAGCCTAACTGTTGCGTGTAATACGACACTGGACCGTCTTACGAGTCCTTAAAGTAATTTTAACTGATACTACTCGCCTGTACTAATTGGTGCACGGTTGCACTGGAGGGACTGATGTTTGGTCTGACTCCGTCGCCAGGTGCACCCGTGGATCGCGCAGGCGGAGCAGGATAACGTGGACATCGCCGGCTGGATCTGCAAGACCATGAACCTGACGCCCACCTCCGCCACGCTGAAACCCAAATAGCGCCCGCCGCCGCACTAGCGCCACTGTCAAAACTGAACTAAAACTTAATGCTTAAATCATAGATGGCGGTGCCGGCCGCTTCCGCGCCGCGCTGTGGACTTCCAGGTGACAAAGTCACGCCCCCCCCGGCTGCCTCTAGCGGTGCCAACGGACCCGCGCCGACCGCTGACTCGCCCTGACCGGTGGTGTCCTCCGAACTGACAAGGATTTTCTGCTCGCCGAAAGCTTTGACCCAGGCGGGACGCGAACCCGCCTCTGGAATGTGAACGAGTCACGCACAGTGCGGGCAGTGATGCCACTTTAACGTCGCTTTTCCGTTTCCATGGCATGTGTAACCAGAATTATATTGTGAGCGGTAGTTACAGACGCCTCTGGCAATAAGGCGTGATCGTCGGGCAATGTCGGCGGAACATGACGCTAAGCAGCGGTGGCGATGTGTCGGGACATCAGGGTGATAGAAGGTCGAGCGATCAGCCGACGTATCCAGAATGTCCCCTGTGCTGTGGCTTCGCCTCAGGATCTGGTGACATCTGGGGTCGGTTGAGGAGTGGTGCATGAGTGTTCCTGCACCGCGGTGTGCGGCAGCCGCGCGGTGGGTGTCTGATGCTGTGTCTGATAGTGTGCTCAGTTAGTTTCGATAGTTTGCTCCGTTTGCTTGTGAAGTATCCATTGCGCGATGCTTGGTGATGGTGTGGAGGAGGCTTTGTAGGGATTTTGCCTTCAACTAAGGGGCCGTTCATGAATCCCAGAGTTTCCTGAGCTGTTGAGTTCCAGTGGTGGACCTGAATCATGTATCCTGCCTGCTTTTGCTGCCGTTTCCGCATCCCCGCGCGACCGAGACGCGTGCCCGATGATGATCCTAGCAGTGGTGATTCGTTGATGTAAGTCGCATTCTGTGATGATATTTGTGTCGGAATCTAGGCGTGTGCCCGATGGTGGCTGCGGTCTGCGCATGTGCAGTAGCATGTTGCGGGTGTCTGGCCCCGATGGATGGAGCGGCCCGGAAGCCGGTGTGGGTCTGCCGGAGATCGCGAGCGTGACTGTCGATGTTTCCGGTGTCGGTTTTTGATCATGTCATTCGATACGTGTGTGACCGTCGTAATTGTGCTTCGCATTTACTCGTACTTACTGACTGTTGTAAGATATGCACCTAAATGCCCAGCAGTGTGTTTGTCATGGGCCGAATGGGAATCGGTTCGGTTTGAGATCTGCAGCACTTACTGATAACATGCTTACTGATCTATATTTGAGCTAGTATAAGCTACATTGATAAGTCGACATTTGTCTGCGCACGGTCGCAGAGCCGTGCTGAAATAGTTGACACGTCGATGATGCTCTCGCACGAAAGCCGGCAACTCGTAATAGGAGGAACACAACTGAGATACTCAAAAGGAAAACGAAATATAAGACAATTTGTGTGATACAATTGCAGTTGTTTCGAACATCTCCGTTCCCAATGAAGAGGCTTTATCCCTAATTTGTTAGCATGGGAATGAACGTTGTATGTTGAATATTCTCCAGTTACATAATGTTAGGGCTAAAGGAAGAAAAGATTATTGTATTCGTAAAAGCTAACGGTAGCAAAACATTAATTCACTGCCCGCTTTCATTGGCAAAGCTCTCTGAGCCTTGGAAGCTGATTTGGTAAGTTTTGAAAACGCTGCTCACATAAGCGAATCGTTGAACAGCAAAGGTGAAAATCTTCTGCATCCCTGCATAGCTTCGCCAGATATGGCGCAAAGGCGACAGCCAATGTTTTCATTCATTTCGTATTGGTCCAATGCTGAGCAGCTGAGCTGAGGGAGATTGGACTTTTATATTTCCGGCGGCCTATTTAGTGTATTTTACAGGTAGCGTTTACATAAACATGAATTCCCTTGTGAGGGTGGCGAATGCATCCAGAGGGTGTGTATCAGGTGAGTTATTTCTCCTGCCAATGGTTATTCATGTGAGGTTGAGTTGAGTTGGAATTCAGTTGGTCATTTGTGATTTTACTGATGTTTGTCCTTTTTCTGTAATGCTCCTCTGTTTTGCAGCATGCAATGTCTTAATATTGATGCTTGCTTCAGGTCAATGGTGTTTTTCATGTGATACCTCATTTTGCGGTAACATTTTGCATTTGTTACCTACCTATGTCAGAAGAGCAACATGTTGATGCTATAACAATAAGCCAGTATGTAAAACGTGGCAGAAACATCAAGAAGATATTTTGGGCAGCCCAAATCCTGCCCAAAATGGGGCAGCAAGCTGCCCCATTTGGGGCAGGATTTTCTGGATCAAATTTTGCTCCTCAGTCAGCAATTAATGTTGACCGGGGGGCGGGGGTTGTATTCATGAGCGTGTTTTATCTAGTGTGAATCAGTAAATTCTTACTTCTGCCCCAAGAAGTCAGAAGCTGCCCAAAATGTTCAAAATCTGCCCCAATTTTGATGTGTTGGTGCCAACCCTGCACTGACGGGATCTCGTTGAAACTTGCCACGTTTTGCATACTGGTCAAAAAGGAGTGATGTTATGTAATCATGCTAGGCCAGGATGGTGTTGCTTGCTAGGTGTATATGAGACATTATCATGCAACTAAACAATTAAATTCATTTTTTCAAGCCTTCATTGAAGCCTTGCCCATAGCTCTATTTCCTCTATTTCTGTTAAATGCTTAAAAGTCATAGGAAACTTTATTCTTGAATAAGTAGGCCATGAAACAGGATAACTTACTGTTAAGCTGGACATGCCATGATACTAGACATTTCATGCTGGCAGTGTGCATGTCATAAAACACTATTCCAATACCAGGAAATATCCAGTAGAATGGCTTGCCATATCTTTAGTAGTTTACCCTATGTACATTTAATCTTGTGATGTGGCAAATATCAACAAATAGTGAATAAAATTAAGGATTTTTTAGTTAATTTGATTAAGATGTGATGATTCTATGTTAGCTTGCATACAACTCCCTTATAAAGGCTTGTAAAGGACACTATTTGAGCAGGTTTCTCACTTGCATGCATACATGTTTAGGTTATTGAAAAGGCATTGCTGTCAAATTGATGCCATTATAATAAATGTTTCATGTCAGTGGCATACCTAGGATTCACTCCAGGAGGGGGCAATTTTTGATAAGGGGGCATAAAGTACCGCCACCAAAAAAAAACTTGCCGGATTTGGCCCACTATATTTTTAAAAGGGCATATTTTCAGATTTGTTTCCCCCAACAACAAAAAAACATTAATTTTTAACCAAAGGGGGCACATAGACCTTCAGGGGGAGGTGGGGGCAATTGCCCCATTTGCCCCCCCCCCCCCCCCTCTTGGGTATGCCCATGTTTCATATTAATACTCATGTTGAAATGGCTTTAGTCTCAGCATTTTCTTTATTAGATGAATTATTAGGTTTGGGAAGGTAAGGTAAGGTACTGAAGTTTAGCTTTGATTAAGCCAGCAAGGATTTAATTGGGTGGCGGGGTATTTAAAAAAGGATAGGTCAGGTTTGGTTAAGTAAGGGTAGCCTGGCTGCTTGCATTCATCATTGATCAATCAAGTATTCATTTGTCATTCATGGAGTAAAATTGGCAACCAGGTGATACTTCAGAACTAAGTTCAGAAATTGGCAGTTTTCTGGTATTGCTAGTAACTTTTTAGACTTTATATGCTATGGTATGTCATGTGTGATTGCTTTAAAATGTGAATATCTCCATGACAGGGTTTGCCTCTGACAATGTAAATGATTAGTTAAATGCCTCATTAAAACCTTTCAATTTTTTTTCTACATTTGTATCATGTCTGTTGATTTCATCTTTCTGTTAGTGTGCATGCATAATGATAATGCAGTCAATCATGCACAATAGCTGCCAAACTATATAAAGACAAAGACATAAAAAGAAAAGTGCAACACTCACTCACACAACACTCTTGGGCATGGTTGGTAAAATTGTTGTTTGCTGGTATACATTTTGTACTCTTTTGTACTTTTTTTTATAAAAAAATGTGTACTCTTTGAAAAAGAGAAAATAAACATAATCAAATATGATTAATAATCATATTGTATTTGATTCAGTTAACTGGATCAAGCTCTGGAGACCTCAAGCCCTCAATCAGAATACAAAAGAGTACAAAATGTATACCAGCAAACAGCAACTTTGCCAACCATGGAAGAGCCCATCTGAGGTTGCACATCCCCTTTACCAATCTCACCTGGCTTTTCAAACTTTTTTACTTTTTAACCTGCCTAAAATAAGCCTAATCCCACAAGTATGTATTAACTAATCCCTTCTCTGTGAAGTAGGTATTTGTCTAATCTAATTTTGAAGTAAGCAATAATTTGGGAATAAACGGTCTCACCTAATCATAAATCCATTCATCTCTACTGGCATCTTCGATCAATTTCAAATGACATGAATTGACTCAACCTGTACTGAAATGTGATTTCACCTGTTGCTATGCAATTATGTATCCTTCAAAGTTACAGGAATACCATCTAACCATGCCTCTTGCCTATGTCAGCACTACTACAGACCAGCTCCCCCAGATGACATTGATTGTCACTGTGTGCTGGCTGGCCGTCACTACAGATATATCTACCCCCTCTGACAGTAACTGTCCTGTATGCCTCCCTGCAGCCCTCTCGCAACAGCTGAACGCGCTGCAGGTGCGCCACCAGGGAACGGAGACGCCGCGCGTCCACGGTAACCTCAGCGACGATGACCGCATCTTCACCAACCTGTACGGCCGACATGACTGGCGGCTCAAGGGCGCCCTCAGCCGCGGAGACTGGCACAAGACCAAGGAGATCCTGGTCAAGGGCGCCGACTGGATCCTCGGTAAGTGAGCACAACATGGCCAATGAAGTCATGGCGCTCGAGACCGCCACACTCCGGCTGGATTTCCGACGAGGAGCGGACGTGTAGTGGGGTGGACACAAGTAGTCGTGGGGGTGGTTCAGATGGGACTCACGTGTGATGTTCGTCGTTTGCCTCGATTTCATTTGATTCATTACCCTGCATTCATCACACGTCATTCTTCACATTTCGTTCATTGCATTTCATTCATTACATTTAATTAATTACATTTCATTCCGTTCATTTCATTCCGTACATTTCATTCCGTACATTGCATTCCGTACATTTCATTACGTACATTTCATTACGTACATTTCATTACGTACATTTCATTCCGTACATTTCATTCCGTACATTTCATTCCGTACATTTCATTCCGTACATTTCATTCCGTACATTTCATTCCGTACATTTCATTCCGTACATTTCATTCCGTACATTGCATTCCGTACATTTCATTCCGTACATTTCATTCCGTACATTTCATTCCGTACATTTCATTCCGTACATTTCATTCCGTACATTTCATTCCGTACATTTCATTCCGTACATTTCATTCCGTACATTTCATTCCGTACATTTGATGCATTACTTTCATTGATTACATTTGATTCATTACATTTCATTGATTACTAATCATTTATTTCTTTTCACTAGTTTCACCATTTGCGAATCCAAGGTCTCTTCAAGATTATTCTGATGGTGCCTTCGGCGCCTTCTAACTTCCGCTCGCTCCGATGTCATCAGGTGAGATCAAGGCGTCCGGTCTGCGCGGCCGCGGCGGCGCCGGCTTCCCCACCGGCATGAAGTGGAGCTTCATGAGCAAGCCGCCAGATGGCAGGCCCAAGTACCTGGTGGTCAACGCCGACGAGGGCGAGCCTGGCACGTGCAAGGACCGTGAGATCATGCGTCACGACCCGCACAAGCTGGTAGAGGGCTGCCTGGTGGCCGGATGTGCCATGGGAGCTCGCGCTGCCTACATCTACATCCGAGGAGAGTTCTACAATGAGGCGAGCAACATGCAGCTGGCCATCAATGAGGTGAGTTGGGAAAGCCAGAGAGCAGTTATGGGCAATACATGGACATTGTATTAAATGAATGACAAGAAATGGGTCCCATTTACGTTCCATGAAAGTGAGTCCCATGAAATACCACTTACCCCTTACCTCCCACCCTGCAGGCGTACAAGGCTGGCCTGCTCGGCAAGAACGCATGTGGCTCCGGCTACGATTTCGACGTTTACATGCACCGAGGCGCCGGAGCGTATATTTGCGGCGAGGAGACGGCGCTAATCGAGTCCCTGGAGGGCAAGCAGGGCAAACCTCGCCTGAAGCCGCCTTTCCCGGCCGATGTGGGCGTCTTCGGATGCCCCACCACAGTCGCCAACGTGGAGACGGTCGCCGTGGCGCCGGTGGGTACTACTAGTGTGATCAGGGGCCGAGAGATGGCGGTGTATGTAGTGTTTGGATGTTATGAACAAACGGTGTGATTGTCAGTGGAGATGCTCAGGAATCAGGATGTTTGAGTTAAGGTTTGTGGCTTAAAGTAACATCATTATACCTTAAATGAGTCATTTACGAGCTGCTAAGTGGGCTTTGTAAAGCTCAAATGGTGTCTAGCCCGATACAACTCTAGCCCGATACAAGTTTTTGTAATAACTAATTTGACTTGCTGTCCGAGCACATGTTGATCTGCTGGTATGAACGCCTGCTATGTGTTGAATTCAGGCTCCTGTGTTGGTGTGTTTTCGTGCCTATATTTGTGTCGCAGTCTGTGTCTGTCACGATTGTCGTCTGACGCCTCCCTCAGACCATCTGTCGTCGCGGCGGCCCCTGGTTCGCTGGGTTCGGTCGACCCCGTAACACCGGCACCAAGCTGTTCAACATCTCCGGACACGTCAACAACCCATGCACCGTCGAGGATGAGATGTCTGTTCCTCTCAAGTAAGCCACTCGGCGGCGGCTGGAGAAGTGAGGCAGCCCGGGTTACTATGCTTCACTGTATTATTTTGTTCACAGCTGTGAACAACTTGTGTCCCATGTGGATGATTTGTGAGATTTTGCCTTTTGTGTATTTCTACATTCGAGCTGAGCGACACTTCAATGACGTCAATCCACACGTGTATAGTGTTCGATCATTTATTGCATCTCTTTGGACCATATATCACGAAATACTCAGATGGTGTTCTATCCCAGTGACGTAATTCACTGTCCACATGATCTATCCCAGTGACGTCATTTACCGTCCACAGGCAGCTGATTGAGCAGCACGCGGGCGGCGTGATCGGCGGCTGGGATAACCTGCTGGCCGTCATCCCCGGCGGCTCGTCCACCCCCATCATCCCGCTTGAGTGAGTCTAGTCAGCTGGCTTCGCTTGCAATGGGGTTTTGTAGAAGACGTTAGTCCATAAGCACTTAACGACACTGACAATCCAACTCTCCTGAGAAGAAATGAGGTTTTGTTGCACTCTGTTTAGAAGAAAACAAATACACATATTTCCCGCCTACTATCCTTCGTGGCACTGAAATTTGATGTTCAGAGCTCATAATAGTTAGTACTTCAGCAGTAAGCACTGTTCATTTTCCGGCTATGTTGACACGTGGTGACACCATGACGGTATCAGTGCTAGCGATTGAGGCGACAATAATTCCTACTAGTGGTCATTCATCTCTCTTCGGGCGTCCGCAGTGTGTGTTCGGACGTGCCGATGGACTTTGACGGTCTGCTGAGCGCCGGCACCGGCCTCGGCACCGCCGCCGTCATCGTGATGAACAAGCAGACCGACCTGATCAAGGCCATCGCGCGCCTCATCACCTTCTACCGGCACGAATCGTGCGGCCAGTGCACCCCGTGCCGAGAGGGCACCGGCTGGATGGACCAGGTCATGTGGAGGTCAGTACTGGGTCAGGGTAACGTGGTTGTTGTGGTGAGGTCTGTGAAGGTTAGTGAGATTATTTCACGTTTATGTCGGGAGGATGGTGTCTGCAACATGCATGAGGCAAGGCAAAGTATGTCGTTCTCGCGGTGTTGGCCGAAATATATGGTTGCTTGGTCCCCGGCTGGCTGCCAAGTTCGTGACGAGACATCGCTCGTTTGACACGCTGCGGGCTTGTCAGTCAGAATCGGACGAGATTTGGCATACTGCTGCCTTTCGTGTTGTTTTTAACAGTGTTTTGGATGTCTAAATGAGCCAAGGACTTCAATGCATGCCATCCTCCGAATCCGGTTATTTTGTGATGAAGAATATCAATATTAGTTCGATGCTTTTATTAATTAGATTAATTTATTATAGCACTAACTAATTATATACTCTATCATTATAGCAATTATACTATAATGGCCTGTGAGATCTGTTATAATTTGTGCTTCGGTTATTTTGTTGTGCCTTCTCAATCGACCGGCAAGTAGGCTATGTTTACGATTATGTGTTGCGGGCTATTGATAGGCACTAGTGTGTGTTGCGGGTTATTGGTAGGCACTAGTTTATGTGTTGCAGGTTATTGATAGGCACTAGTTTATGTGTTGTGGGTTATTGGTAGGCACTAGTTTATGTGTTGCGGGTTATTGGTAGGCACTAGTTTATGTGTTGCGGGTTATTGGTAGGCACTAGTTTATGTGTTGTGGGTTATTGGTAGGCACTAGTTTGTGTTGCGGGTTATTGGTAGGCACTAGTTTATGTGTTGCGGGTTATTGGTAGGCACTAGTTTATGTGTTGCGGGTTATTGGTAGGCACTAGTTTATGTGTTGCGGGTTATTGGTAGGCACTAGTTTATGTGTTGCGGGTTATTGGTAAGCACTAGTTTATGTGTTGCGGGTTATTTGTAGGCACTAGTTTATGTGTTGCGGGTTATTGGTAGGCGCTAGTTTATGTGTTGCGGGTTATTGGTAGGCACTAGTTTATGTGTTGCGGGTTATTTGTAGGCACTAGTTTATGTGTTGCGGGTTATTGGTAGGCGCTAGTTTATGTGTTGCGGGTTATTGGTAGGCACTAGTTTATGTGTTGCGGGTTATTGGTAGGCACTAGTTTATGCCTAGCATGGCCCTCTATGATGCATCGATACCGTAACACGTGACCGAAACGCGACCAACACGACTCACCCCGTCCCCGTCCCCGTCTCAGGTTCGTCGAGGGTAACGGCCGGCCGGAGGAGATCGACATGCTCTGGGAGCTGACGAAGCAGATCGAGGGCCACACCATCTGCGCGCTGGGCGACGGCGCCGCCTGGCCGGTGCAGGGCCTGATCCGACACTTCAGGCCCATGATCGAGGAGCGGATGCAGCAGTACGCGGCGGCGCAGGCGGCGCGCGAGCAGGCCTCTCAGGCGGCGGCGGCACAGTAGATCAGGTGGTGGGGAGTGGAGGAGTGGGTGGACACAGAAGGGACGGCAGAGGTGGAGGGTTGCAGCGTTGTCTGTAGCGTGTTCAAACTTATGATACGCAGTCACCGGGCCGATCACTGTGTGGCATACAAGCCTGGGAGCCTACGTGAGATCCTGTTGAGTGGAGAGTCATGGTAGGTCAGGGCCTTGTTTGGTTCACGCAAAAGTTTGTGTGTTTTAGTCATCGACCAGGCACGTTGCACCCAATCTGCCTCTGCTGGCTCGGTCTGACCTGACCTGACATGACTGCTGTGAAGAACGGCTGGTCTTGGGTCGACCGAAGTGGAGGAGTGTGGTGTATAATGTATATATTAGCCTCCTGCTGTGGTCCGCAGCCTACACGTTCCGGATGTGACCCCCGGGCCGCCCTAGGGGCAGGTGGAGGAGTGGAGGGCCGACCCGGGAAGGTGACCGGCGGCCCCCTATCTGTGTGACGCGCGTGTGAACTGGACTGCGACTACGCGAAAGCAGAGGTGGTGTAGAATATATGGTACCAGTAAGCGTGTTTTCTACGCCATGCTGCGTGATTGGCAACCGGAATGACTTGGGACGGGACATAAATTGCGGCGAAACTTAAACAGTTTGGCTTAATGTGAAATTTATTATGCAACGAATGATCAGTATACAACCCAACACGTTCAAGAAAATCACTACCTAGCAAAACCAGTTGGTTTGTTTGGCTACCTGATCTCTGCGCAGCAATACAGCCCCCCCCCCCCCCGATTATAGGTATTTCGAACAACAGCCAAAACACTCCGCAGGAATTGTATTTGCCATTTATATTTTCTTGAATAAATGTTACCTGTTTCTGCTAAAGATGGAGCGAGTACGTCGAAACGTTTTTGTGACGTCATTTTGTGACTTGCCCAGGTATTGACCCCGGCTGGGAAGTGAACCAATGGTAGTCTGCTATTGATCTGACGACACTAGACAAAAAAAGGAGAGTCGTACAAGTGCAGAGCATTTGCTCTTAAGCTTATGGCTGATGACACTTCTCCAATCTTCGCAGTGAATACTGTGACGTCACGGGTCCAGAGCGGTTGCCTTTTCAGATAGTGCTAAGGATGGTCACTTTTGAGGCTTCAAGTTTGAGCCCGGGGCTGAGCTATAGTCAATTTAAGTGGATTTCACTCGAACTATATCTGTCTTTTGGTGAATCTTTCACGAAATGTGCGAGCGAGTGCGAGTGGTCCAAAGGGCCTGTCTGTGCCAGCAGATCTGCAAGTCAATAGGTTCTAGATGACAGGATATTCCAGTTAGAAAGTGCCTCTGCTTGTGCATGAAAATGCAGACAGGTATACCACCCCCCCCCCCCCCCCTTACATAGGTCCAATGCCCGTTCACGGCTGTAGGTCCTGAGAAAGGACATGGATGACAAAGATAACCATCGAGATGCCCTCCCATTTGCCGAGAACCACGACGTCACAGAACCAGACATACACGGTACGGACTAGTGGTGCCAATCGGTACAATTATTTTCGGAATTCCGAATTTGTCCGAAGACCAATTCGGTTTCGGACGGACATATAAAACATATTTCTTTGGACATTTTCGGACATCCAATGCCCAAGGATGGCTTGTCGCGAAAATCACTTCGTTACTTCTATATTAAAAAAGAAAGTGTGCTTCATGTGTAATTAGTTTGTATATCAAAAACTTGTTTCTGCTTTCGGACAAATTTCGGACAAATAATGATTTTCGGAGGGTTTCGGACGGACAGCTGACCATGATCTTGGACATCGGTCGGACATTGGACGAATATTTTCTGAAACTGGCACCATGGGTGACTATGACGCTTCCTTGGGTGCACACTGCAAGAATGCGTACGCTGTTGTTGTATACAGACAGTGTATACTATACACGTACCCTTTGAGATTCGGCGCGGTCGCGAGTCAATGGTATTGGCAGCTTTCAGCTTTGCTGACGTCACCAAAGCGTGATGTTTTATTTTATCTCCCTTCATCCCTTCAGCTATGGGAGATTCAGTAATTTTAAAGGAAGTAGTTCACCTTCAACATTAGGTTTAAACTGAGATAGCAGTGTTGTAGCCCGTGTTGGGAAACCCCTATCTGCAAGTTGTCTTGACTGAAAAGACTCTCCAGCCGAATATATTTGATTTTTTGGCGAAGGAATGCGGTGCTGGCGAAAGAATGTGGTGTTGGATGCACGGGCAGAGGCTATACCATCAGCCAATCAGCTTGCAGCTGGTGCTAGCAAGCGAACCACCGGCCGCCGGTTGGCACATCTCCAATGCGAGTCTATCCTTACGCGACTACTTTCAAATCTGATTGGCTGAACCAATTTTTTAATTCGCGTGACGTCAGGACTCTGACTCAGAGAGTATGCATATAGTTCTTTTACGTACATCAAGTTTCATCATATTCACATTCACATTCACATTCAAATGACACATTCACCAGAACGCACCAAATGCAATGAAACTATGCAAACAAATAGAGAAAAAAACATGCTCTTACAGAATATATAGGTCACTATTCATGACACTCAAAGGTTATCGAGTAAGAGCCCCTAAAACCTGAAAATTACCCCCTCCCATGTGAACCTGCAGTCATTCAGGAGCCAATAAGTCAAAGAGAAACGCACAAATTAGCCTGAGACTTTGCATCCTCATAAAGAAAGGTTGTCCGCAGATTTCCAGAAAGTGACAATACGTGACACTCAAAAATACAGCCCTCAGAGGCCGTCAAGTTTTCCACTTATTTTAAATCATTCACATTCAGCAAATTGATGGAATTCACGCCGATTTAAACGAAACTTACGGACATTGTACAACACCACGCGGTGCATCTGAAAATCATAGTGCCTATTCATGACATTTCCAAATTTGACCACCAGAGTCACTCAAACCTAAAAAATGACCCCCTCTCCCATGTTAACATGCAGTCATTCGGAAGGCAATAGGTAAAAAGAAACTCACAAATTAGCCAGAGACTTAGCATGCTAATACCCAAAGGTTGTCCGCAGATTTCCAGAAAGTGTCAATACGTGACCCTCAAACGTATTTTCCCCAGAGGCTGTCAGACGTTCAACTTCCATTCATTATCGATATGCAAAACTACACAACTTCATTTCATTATCGATATGAAAAACTATATATTCACATTCGCCGAATTGGTGGAACACGCCGATTTAAACAAAACTTACCGACATTGTACAACACCACGCGGTGCATCTGAAAATCATAGTGCCTATTCATGACATTTCCAAATGTGACCTCCAGAGTCCCTCAAAGCTAAACAAATTTACCCCCTATCACATGTTAACATACAGTCAGACAGAAGACAATAAGTGAAAAAGAAACGCACAAATTACCTAGAGACTTAGCATCCTCATACAGAAAGGTTGTCCGCAGATTTCCAGAAAGTGACAATACGTGACACTAAAAAATACAGCCCTCGGAAGCCGTCAAGTTTTCCACTTATTTTCAATCATTCACATTCACCAAATTGGTGGAACACGCCGATTTAAACGACACTTATCGAAATTGCACAACACCTCGTGGTGCATCTGAAAATCATATTGCCTATTCATGACATTTCCAAATTTGACATCCAGAGCTCTTCAAAGCTAAAAAATGATCCCCTCCCCCATGTTAACATGCAGTCATACAGAAGACAATAAGGGAAAAGAAACGGACAAATTAGCTAGAGACTTAGCATCCTCATACAAAAAGGATGTCCGCAGATTTCCAGAAAGTGTCAATACGTAACACTCAAACGTATTTTCCCCAGAGGCTGTCAGACATTCAACGTCCTTTCATTATCGATATGCAAAACTGCACAACTTCATTTCATTATCGATATGAAAAACTACACATTCACATTCGCCGAATTGGTGGAACACGCCGATTTAAACAAAACTTGCGGACATTGTACAACACCACGCGGTGCATCTGAAAATCATAGTGCCTATTCATGACATTTCCAAATTTGACCTCCAGAGCCCCTCAAAGCTTAAAAATGACCCCCTATCCCATGTTAAAGGAAATAGTTCACCTTCAACATGGGATTTTGAACTGAAATAGCAGTTTTGTAGCCCGTGTTGAGAAATCCGTATCTGCAACTTTTCTTGGCTGAAAAGACTCCAGCCGAAGATATTTGACTTTTTGGCGAAGGAATGCGGCGCATATATGATATACCGTACCGTCTGAGAGTGCCAGCACTGCACGGAGCATGCGCAGACCAATAACGCACACCATAACATTAATAATTTACGACCTTCTGTCCTGAATTGGCGCGATGTAGGACCATTTTTGAAAAGAAAAAAAGAAACTGTATTAAAAAATATAATAAAATCGTGTTCTGAAATTTTTCCGAAGGTGAACTATTTCCTTTAACATGCAGTCATACATAAGACAATAAGTTAAAAATAAACGGACAAATTAGCTAGAGACTTAGCATCCTCATACAGAAAGGATGTCCGTAGATTTTCAGAAAGTGACAATACGTGACACTCAAAAGTACAGCCTTCAGAGGCCGTCAGTTCTCCATGCTGTTAATAATAAAAACAAACGGAAAAATAGGTGGCATTGCAGATATTTCTTAGCATGCGGTTGGAGAACGGATATAGGCCAGAGTCGGAGTTGGAGTCGGAGTCGGAGTCGATTTTTTGTGCAGGCCGGAGTCGGAGTCTGAATTGCTAAGATTATGTCGACTCCGCAGCCCTGCTTATAGGTACTTCAATTTTAGCTGAATCGTGCTTCTCAGAGGTTGGTTATTTGGTAGACTGGTGCATCGGCACTCACAAAAACAATTTCTAGTGTTGTCTGGAGTGGGGCCATTGCCGCAGGCAAGGGCGCCGACACCTTCCGAAAGTTGGGGGGGGGGGGGGGGCGGAGCCCGGAGGCATTCTGAAGTCGATTCTTTCCATGCAACGCCCATAGACGTAATGTTAAAATCCGAAAATGTTTGGGAGGATTTGGCGGAGCCCCTGGCCGCAGGTGCACCTGGTCCGCTCGTCGGTGCTCCCCCTGCCCTTGAAGGAGCCAGGCACATCCTTTCGAGCGCCTCTGTTTGTTGGGAGTTTGAATGAGCTGACCGTCAAGTTTTGCCTCGACCCAACGGCACTGGGGGTTGATTTGTCTCTAGTTGGATTATTTTGTTGATAGTTTATGACATTTTATTTCCAACACTTGAGGTAAATTAATAACGTAGCAGCGATGTCCTCGGTTCTTCTCCTCTTTAAATGATATAGATCTACGTGGAACGAATTTAATGGCCTTATGCTTATTCAGATGTGTGACATATACACTGCGGATGATGCATTTCTGAGAAGTTTTGTTTAAATCGGCGTGTTCCACCAATTTGGTGAATATGAATGATTGAAAATAAATGGAAAACTTGACGGCCTCTGAGAGCTATATTTTTGAATGTCACGTATTGATACTTTCTGGAAACCTGCGGACATCCTTTATGTATGAGGATGCTAAGTCTCTAGTTAATTTGTGCGTTTCTTTTTCACTTATTGTCTGCTGTATGACTGCATGTTAACATGGGATAGGGGGTAATTTTTTAGCTTTGAGGGGCTCTGGGGTCTGGAGGTCAAATTTGGAAATGTCATGAATAGGCACTATTATTTTCAGATGCACCGCGCATGGTGTTGTACAATGTCTGTAAGTTTTGTTTAAATCGGCGTGTTCCACCAATTCGGCGAATGTGAATGTGTAGTTTTTTTCATATCGATAATGAAATGAAGTTGTGTAGTTTTGCATATCGATAATGAAAGGAAGTTGAACGTCTGACAGCCTCTGGGGAAAATACGTTTGAGTGTCACGTATTGACTTTTTCTAGAAATCTGCGGACAACCTTTGTGTATGAGGATGCAAAGTCGCTAGCTAATTGCGCGTTTATTTTTTTACTTATTTTCTTCTGAATGACTGCATGTTAACATAGGAGAGGGGGTCATTTTTTAGGTTTGAGGGGCTCGGGAGGTCAAATTTGGAAATATCATGAATATGCACTATGATTTGCAGATGCACCGCGTGGTGTTGTACAATGTCCGTAAGTTTCGTTTAAATTGGCGTGTTCCACCAATTTGGTGCATGTGTCTGATGGAAAATAAGTGGAAAACTTCACGGCCTCTGAGGGCTGTATTTTTTAGTGTCACGTATTGACACTTTCTGGAAATCTGCGAACAACCTTTTTTTATGAGGATGCAAAGTCTCAGGCTAATTTGTGCGTTTTTTTCACTTATTGGCTCCTGAATGACTGCAGGTTAACCCGCGAGTTACTGGGGTATATTTCATAACGCGACTTACTGGGGGGGGGGGGGGGGGCTATTTTTTGCCCCCCCCCCCCCCCCCTCGGATCTCCGGAATTACTGGACCGAATGTAAAAATTCGAACGGCATTCGATAGCCCTGGGAAATTTATCGAGGGAAACATAATAGTATTGATCTCGGGGTCACCAATGACGTCACAGGTCAGGTCAAGTACAAAATGTTTGACCGTGTCAAAAGGTCTCGATGGATGGAATTGTCGCGCAAAATTGCGATATTAAACGCATAAGCTGTCGATAAATCGGTATGATTCATGTGTCTGACACCTCTAAGTAACTTGCCAAGCTGTTTATAACCTTGGGTCAGGTCAAGGTCATCCGAGGTCACGAGGTCAAACTGCAGATTACGGTCATTAGGCGTTGTAACACATGTTTATGGGTTTGTTTATCGTCTAGAGCGCGTAAAATGACCTTAGAACATTGTTTGTTCCATATAAATAGAAGTAAAAAGCAAAAATGGAAATGCGTTTTTATGCATAGTAATGCTGTGAGAGGTGGTCGATTTTTGTCATTTAAAGGTCATAACTCAGTCATTATATAAGATATCGACTTCAAATTTGGTACACATATTCACCGCACACATCTCGATCACATATATTCCGGTTTTTGATAATTCTGATTTTTTCTTGAAAATTTGGTAAAAACAAAACAAAGTGTATTTGGATTTCTCAAAATTTTGATTAAAAAAAATTGACAATTGAGTTTATCTCAAACATCGTACCTTTGACAGCGTTTTCCGCAAACCATTATTTTGCAACCAAAACCGAAGAACATGACGTCACTCTGACGTCATTCCCGGTTAACTTATCATAACCTCATATTTTTCCTTTTGCCAACATGTGTAGAATTGATGTGAGAGAAGGTACTGCAAGTTTGGCGACGATACCGGTGTTCGTTTAAGAGCTATGGAAAAATAACGGGAGGGGGGCAAAAAATAGCCCCCTCAGTAACTCATGGTTACTGGGGGGTTATAGCGGGTTAACATGGGGGGGGGGTAATTTTTTTAGATTTAGTGGCTCTTACTCGATAACCTTTGAGTGTTATGAATAGACTCAGGCACGTAGCCAAGGGGAGAGCGGCGGGGGCGGCCGCCCCCCCCCCCCCCCCCCCCCCCCTGGAGGCTAGGAGCCCTTTTTGGCGCGCGAGGGCCCTTTTCGGCGCGCGCAGCGCGCCGAAAAGGGCCGACGAAACCGCGCGAAGCGCGGTATCATAGGCTCTTTAATACACTAAGCGTGGTCTTTAGAGAGTTTAGAGGACTTCAGAGGCCCTTTAGGGCCACTAGGGCCCTCTCTGAAAGACCAGAGGGCCCCTTGGACGTTCAAAAGAGCCCTGTTCATGTCAGAGGGGCCCCTGGCCAGACCGAAAGGGCCCCTGAGCGGGTCAGAGGGCCCCCTGAGCACGTCGAATGGGCCCCCTGAACACGTCGAATGGGCCCCTAGCCAGCACAGAGGGGCCCCTGGGCAGGTTGAGAGGCCCCTGAGCATGTCGATAGGGCGACAAAGCGGCCAGCGCAGTCCTTTTCCAGGTCATAAGGGCCCCTGAGCAGGTTGGAGGGCCCCTGGACAGACCACAGGGCCCCTGGGAAGTTAGGAGGGCCCCTGTGCAGGTCAGAGGGGCCCTGACCAGACCGAAAGGGCCCCTAGGTGGGTCAGAAGGGCCCCTGAACATCCGAATGAGCCTCTAGCCAGCACGGAGGGGCCCCAGGGCAGGTGGGAGGGCCATCGGAGCATGTCGCAAGGCGACAAAGCAGCCAGCGCAGTACCTTGCTAGGTCGGAAGGGCCCCTTAGAAGGTTAAATGGCCCCTGGAGAGACGAGAGGGCCCCTGGAAAGTTAAAAGAGCTCCTGCGCAGATCGGAGGGGCCCCTGACCAGACCGAAAGGACCCCTGGACGGGTAAGAAAGGCCACTGAACATGCCGAAGTGACCTTTGGCCAGCACGGAGGGGCTCCAGGGCAGGTCGGAGGGCCCCATGAGCATGTCGGCAGGGCGACAAAGCAACCAGCGCAGGCCGACCAGAAGAGTCGCTGGGCCGATCGGAGGGGCTCCTGGGCAAGTCAGAGGGGCCCCTGGCTAGACCGAAATGGTCCCTGGGCCGATCGGAAGGCCCCTTGAACATGCCGGATGAGTTCCTAGCCAGATTGGAGGGGCCCTGGGCAGGTCGGAGGGACCCCTGAGCAGGGGCGGCGGATTGCAGTACCCAAAATTCAGGTTGAGAAGCCCCCAGGTTGAGAGGCGGTGGCAGGGTACCCAAAATTCCCCCCAGTCGAAAATCCTGGGGGCAAAGGGAAGTTTTGCCCCCCCCCCCCCAGATTTTAGCCTGCTCAATCTGGGGGCAACATGACCCTTCCCCTCCCCAGGATTTTCATTTGAGGGGGGGATTTTGGGTACCCTGCGCCCCGCAATCCGCCGCCCCTGCCCCTGAGTATGTCGGCAGGGCGACAAAGCAGCCAGTGCAGTCCCTGGCCAGGTCGGAAGGACCTCTGAACAGGCCGAATGGCCCCTTGACACACAAGAGGGACTTCTTGGAAGGACAGAGGAGTCTCTGGTGAGACCGGAAGGGTCAAAGCACGTAGAGATCCCAGATGAAGATTAAAACAAAGAGGACTTACTCCACAATAAAAATATTAAAAGCGGAGCTTTCGGGTATATTGTAACACCCTTCGTCAGGGTGCTACAATATACCCGAAAGATCCGATTTTATTTTTTCCTGTTGAGTAAGCCCTCTTTGTATTATATATATCACCCACTCCACATCATGTCTTTTCGTTTCGCGGATCCCAGATGAGTCCCTGAACAGGTCGGAAGGGCGTAGAAAAGGTCAGAGGGGCCCCTAGACGATCTGAACTCTGAAGGGACCTTGGGCCTTTCAACAGTAAGAATACAGTTGTACAGGGAATAAAACTCAAAATTTTCGCGCCGCTCCGCGGCGCAATTTAACTACAAATTCAATGATATGCGGGTTAGGAAAAAAAATCGGTCAGTTTCTCGGCGCATTTATGTGTTATGTTGCTACTTTCCTATATTATTGGGTAAAACAGTTTACTTTAGCACTTCCCCCCGCACTTTTAAACGCACCATATAGCAATTTTAGAGGTCCGCACCATACGCAATGCGACGCATTGATGAGAAACCAACCCAGGGCATAATACTCAAAATTTTCGCGCCGCTCCGCGGCGCAATTTGTTTAAGAGTTCCAGCTCTTGAGCTTAAAAAATATTCCAAGTCGGTATAGCTGATTCCAAATTCGTGTCGCTAGTTCCAAAGTTGATGTGGCAGTTTGCTAACTCAAGCTCCTAAACGTTGGTATGGCCCATGCCATACCTGCCATACTGCATTTTCCAGCCTTATAACGTGCCTTTGCATGCGTTTTTTTTTTGGGGGGGGGGGGTTTCAACGTTTGGGAAGGGGCCCTTTCAACGCTCGGGGAGGGGCCCTTTCGATGCGCCCCCCCCCCCCCCCCCCCCCTGGACGAAATCCTGGCTACGTGCCTGTGAATAGTGACCTATATATTCTGAAAGAGCATGTTTTTCTCAATGTGTTTGCATAGTTACATTTAATTTTGTATGTTCTAGTGAATGTGTCATTTCAAAGGAAATAGTTCACCTTCAACATGGGGTTTTGAACTGAAATAGCAGTTTTGTAGCCCGTGTTGAGAAATCCTTTTCTGCAACTTTTCTTCGCTGGAAAGACTTCAGCCGAAGATATTTGACTTTTTGACGAAGGAATGCGACGCGTATATGATGTACCGTACCGTCTGAAAGTGCCAGCACTGCCAGGGAGCATGCGCAGACCAATAACGCACACCATAAAATTAATAATTTACGACCTTCTGTCCTGAATTGGCGCGATGCAGGACCATTTTTTAAAAGAAAAAAAGAAACTGTATTACAAAATATAATAAAATCGTGTTCTGAAAAATGTTCCGAAGGTGAACTATTTCCTTTAATGTGAATGTGAATATCATGAAACTTGATGTACGTCCAAACACCATGTTACGGCGGACATTGGGGTTCCAAAAGAAGAAGCACATTTATCACGACTTTTCTTTTCGCAAGATTTTAATACAAAGGTGACGCTTTTGCTACATCTATTGCGCATCTTTGGAGGGTAGTTTTTAGTTTGACACCGTAAACCAAACCAAACCAGGTTTTAGTTTTGAAAAAATCAAAATGTGAGACATGTGATAGGTGTCGCTCCCAAGATGTCAACACCATCGCTAGACCGCCCAGGTCGCCTGCAAGCTCTACCGACAGATGTCTCTGACTGCGCTCTAATTACGAGACAGATGGCGCCACTTCCACCTATCGCATACAGATCCAAATAGCCAACAAATGGTATACCATACATAATCCACAATCATAGCTTTGCCTGTATCGCCCGTACTTGTAATTAGTATCGTGATCGTCCTCTAGTGCGAACTGCCTGCGAACTGCGAACTGTCAAGAACCGTTTTGCAGGCGACATGTATTATCGCTCAGAAAAGTAAATGATACTAGTGTAAAGTGCATTACATTCTTATTCAGAATAAGCCCTCGCTAAATGGTGTGTTTTGATATGAGCGGCATCCACGGTTACCAAACACAAACATCCTCGCGGTTGACGGTCGCTCCCATAGTCACAACACTGGAGAAAAGCCGTGCATGTGCCTATATAAATGATTTTGCCGACGACGTGTGCCGTTTTTATAATATATCTAGTACTGGCAGATGTATAATTAACCAATGCATTGCATAGAGGGGTCGCATTTTTAACTTTGTTTTTAAAGTGCAATTAACGAACGAAATAGATTAGTTTTGTATTGACATCATTATAGGCGTAGGAGCAGGGGGCAGCCACGGTAAACGTAATCTTAAATAGGATCGTACCTTAGGCCGTAGGCGCAACTATCCGTATCCCGTTCAAAATATTCGCACCACACCGAGCCGCGTGCGGGGACAGCCGAGTCGGACCAGAACACCAGTGACGTCACGCTAATATTGAGCGAGTGGGGCGCTAAAATCCCCGGATGACTCTATCTCTCTTATACGGCCTTGGTAACACTACCTTCAATATACCCTGACACTGCCCGCTTATCAAGTTTCCTGATTCGGTGTGGACGTGCCGGTAAACTGCTGCGCGCGGCTTTGGCTGTTGCCTGTCACTTAATTGGGTAGGTACACGGTCATAGAATACTGGTAGGTACCTAATTGGAATCCACTGAATGTTTGTGGCTATTTTCTCTGGCTATCATTAGGGTTGTATGAAATCAGTTGCTGGCACTACGTCCAAAAAATAAATTTATTGACCGGTCAATTTTGTTTTATGCAAGGTGGGCGTAGCTTGTCAGGCACAAACATTCAGTATGATTTTCATAGGCATAGGCTTAAAGAGATATTGCCACTTTGCAGGCCAATGTGGAGTTTTTGGTGTGTATCGGTAGATTAAGGGTGTCCGATTTTACCTGCAAAATTTGGTTCCTGAAACTCCCCCATTAGATTACAAAAATTGTGCCACTCATGATTGGCACACATTCGTAAAATTGGAGTCGCATCATCACTATTTATAATCACTTCTTTGTGGACTATTATTTGCTTTTAAATATTGCAAACTCAACATCACCATTCTGTCAGTGCACTTTAAAATTAAAATGTATACAGTTGTTGTATTGTTAAACAACCATAGCCTCTTTCATAATAAAACATGAATAAAACAGCAAGAATGGCTATGGCTCGACTTTGGGGCCGTAGGAGATTTGTGACCAGTACCCAGTGTGGCCAAATTCACAATTTTACAGGGAAAATGGCACCTAACCAGAGTAATTTTGGCATCCCTAATTCACAATTAAATCACAATTGTGGCATCCTCACAGGATTTTTGTTGCTAATTGCTGGTCACCACAATAAGAAACAAGCATCTAAATGCCAATAGAGTTATGAGCAATGTTGTATTTTCAACCCTTCATCTGGAGCAAGCTGTATCCTGGGCATGAAGCAACACAGCTCATCCATCAACCTAAATAGCATCATCTTTATTATTTAGGAAGTCATGAAATTTAGACGGAAGCTGGAAGAAGTGGAAGATGATATATGTGCTTGTACCATGGTATTCCTGCTTGCTTTTAAATATTATGTACCCATGGACTTACATGGAGAAGTGATAACTGCCTGAGTACACTGCATGTTAACGTGTGTGCAGCGTGCACAGATTGAGATCCATGATTTAAATATATTATTTTGATTTAATTGTGTTGTATGTATACAAACATTGCTAATAGGGTAATGGGAACAATGAAACATAATGGGAACAGTTCCTACCAGTTACTACCAACACAACTGGTGGTATCCATAATAAAATACTATTACCATTCCATTCCACTACAATCCAAATCTGAGACATAATACCAGTAGAAGGCAAAGTTTTGCAATAAACAAATGACAAATATCATGTCAAAAATGCAGTTGCAAATCCTGTCTAATGACGGTCATCTTAGCATACAGGAGACCATAATAGTATTTACCTCGCCTGGCTTTTATGCTACCACCCCTTTATGTATGGTACAGTCTACAGAATACACCTACTTCAACTTCCTGTGTCCAGTGACCTTCAATGCAATCCTCACATCAACACCACCAACAGCAGAGGCCCTCTATCCAAGGTCAATGTCAAAGCATATGATACCTACCAGTCATATGCCCACAAACATTGCGTCTCACTGCAACAGGCTAGTTTCGCCAAATGACGTAAGCGATGGCCACCAGCGATGCAGTAATTGCGATGCCAAAATTAAATGAGAGGGATGACGGAATTCCCCCTAAGTCCCCCTAACTATCGGTGGCAATTACAGGCTATGTGTTTCAAAAATTGATTAAACGTAACTGACAATATAATCCTAAAAGACTAAGGATTTCGTAAATTACCAATATTATGCAAGCAATGCTGTATTTTCGTTATATTTTCATCAACTATTATGAGGTTATTTTTGTATTTTATCATCGCTAGAACTGGGGAAAAGACACCAAACTAAAATTCCAAATTATAAATAACTAAACACTTACAAGTCACACAAAATAAATATCCTTGAAGAGAAATGATCATTTAATGAGGTAAAATACTGAAACATGACAAAACCACAAAATATAATTTAAAAAAATACATCGGCGAATTTCGGCATCCTTCCGCCTCCCGAGGCGCTCGTGCCCCCTAAACACCCCTAAATCTATTGCACGATTATGGAGAGAGCAAGCAACGGATTTCAATAAAATACTAGTCCAGAAATGTGTAAGCAATTCTCTGCACACTGGTATCACTTTTATGTAGTTTTGATATCGATAAAGCATGAAAATGAAGTATCTTATAGACCAGTATTTGATGAAAATCCTGCGGTGCTGACCAAAATTTTCAGATGACGTGTGACGTCATAACAATACGTATGCTCTTCAATACCAGAGGCTCTTCAATAATGGCGGGAAATAGGCCTAATTTGTTCACAACTCAACAAATTATATATCAAAGCAGAGATTAGTCTTGGCGGTGACGGTAGGTTGTAGCGAGTTAAAAGTAATAATATTTTAATTTTGCCTACAATTGGTTTATTAATGTTATGGTATATTTTGATTAAGGTGGTCTTAACTTAAGGTGGTATTATTGTCTGTTGTGGTATGAGGTAGGACTGATGTGTTGTATGAATGAATGATACCCTGTGGAAATGGACCATAATGTCCAGAATCAAAGTATATCTATATATCTAACACCTACCAGCCATGGACTATCCTGTGTGTGTGGAAGGGGTGTGCCCGTGGGGGTGATACTGATACAGAGTGAAAATTGAAATATCCCCTTAAATTTTCCTTATTAAACTATTAGGCCTACCACTTATGGACCATGATGTGAATGCAAATGTCCCCCTACCAAATAAATACTTGTAGGACCGTAGGGCGCAATTGTACCCATCAACCTTTGGGATGTTCCCTTTTGGCTTTTGGTACACAACAATCATTGTTTATAGACAATACAATCCACCCTTTGGTCCTGAGGTGATATGTGGACGGTTATCCCAATACTGATATGAATGGGGCGGGGCATTAACAACAGCTAGGTTGTTTTATTTTTCCTAATGATGACATTTTTACGGAACTATGACATTAAAATTGTTTGTGTCATTAATATTACATATAGGTTAAGGTTTCATATGTTACTCAGCTTGTCGGTAATATTCTTCTGCATTATATTTTATGTTATGATTTTATGAGGTACCTACTTGACTTTGGTGGTGATAAATTCTCAATTCTATGTCATGTATAGCTTCACACCAAACTGCATTATTTACTAGATCTTCTTTTGACTAGACCAGAGACCTTCCTATTTTGCATGGATTTGGTGTCACAAAATCCATGCAAAATAGAAAGTGTATTGTACAAAGTTATTGATTGGGTGTGTATTGGATGCAGACATAAGTGATCAGAGAAACGTCTAAATTCTGGAAAATGTAATGAGGATTAGCTTAAAGTTACCTGCATCAAACATATTTACTGAGGAATAACACCTGCTCACACCCAGGCTCACCCTTTTCAAGATAATCTTAATTTGTTTAACCTGTTCTGCAGACTGCAATATCCTGAAAATTGGGTGGAACATGATCATTGATAATCTAAAAATAGCTGTAGATAGTGCCCTATCACAAGTGACTTGATCTACCTGCAAATAAAATGAGACACTGGAAAAAATGGAGTGGAGGAACACCCACAGAGTCCATCAAAATCCCCATAGTTAGGTACTAACCTAAGAAACCTATACCCTCTAGCCTCCTGCTTATATGGCATGCTGACCAAGTGAATTGTCCACCCCTGTAGCTCAGTTTGGAGCAGCGTTGGAATTTTGGCCATTTTCTGGACTTTTGAGGTCCAAATAATTTTGCTCTCTTAATTTTTTTCTGGAAATTGGCTGTCTTTTCACCTGATCTTACTGACATTGCAGTTAAAATAAAAATCAATTTTCCTCATAACAATTTAATATATATTACAAATCAGGAATTTTCTAAATAATAATATAATAATCTGGCCAGGGTGGTCCAGTGGACACTAGACTTTGGTGCAGAGACCGCACCAACTGTGGGTTCGACTCCCACCTAGTCACCCGCCTTGGTGTCTCGTCCGACCCGGTGTGGCCCTTGGAAAAGGCCTCGTAAACCTAATCCCAAAGAGAGGAGCAGAAGGAGCACCTCCTGTAAATGGGCGAAAAACCCGTTGGGGTGAGATGAAATGAATTAAATATAATTAATAATCTTAATAATGTTAATTTTCAAGCAATACAATTTTACTCTCCACCTATGGATTTTTGTTCTCCGGACCAGGTCATGAAGCAAAAATCCAACACTGGTTGGGAGAGCGCCGGACTTCTGACCTCACCCGGTGTGGCAGCCCGGGTTCGAGTCGCTTCGGCGCTCGCTATTTGCCCCTGACTGGGATGGCCGGTGGCAGCGGCCGTACTCAAGGTCGGGTGACGTCAGAGGGCGGGGCGGACGGTGTTCAGGTATGTCGGGTACGTACAACTTTCACTTCTAAATTCTGCCGGACGCCAGGAATCAAGCAATTCCTGGCCTGCACAACTTGACTAAATTTATAAAAAAAATTATATCATTCAGTTCCATTACAACTTTCATCAGGTTTTCAAAGCATATCGCCTTCTTCAGGTTGAATTTGTATCCAATTCAGTAGTTTTGATACACATTCTTATTTGAGGTTGAGTTCCAAAGCTCTTCCTTCCGTGGTATATGGGACAAATCTGAATTTGAGCGACCCGACCCGTGGTGACGCTTTTGAGAAGTTCATATCTCTGCAACCACACGTCCGATTGCCAAGCGGACTTCTTTGCTGAGCAGCCCCATCCAACCTACCCTGTTTCACACCAGTGCCGATTCATGTGGGTGATTACCACTGCGCGTGGCGCGTGTTGAAAAGTGGTTTCTCACAAAAACTCTGCAATGACTGAGCCGATGGTGTGCAAATTTGGTGTGTGATTAGGGACCTCTCAGCCGCCGCCTTCCCCACAAGTCGGGGGGGGGGGGGGGGGGCTGGCTCTGCATGTGCGCACGTGCACACCCCTATTCTATATCTCAGGAACGGCTGAGCCGATTGATTGTGTTAAAATTTGGTGTGTAGTTAGGGACCTCTTAGCCGCCACTTTCCCACAAGTCGGGTGTGGGGTGCCTCTGCACGTGCACACGTGCTCACCTTTTTTTTTGTATCTCAGAAACTACTTGTCCGATTGAGTTGAAATTCACCATACATTTCGTTCGCGCTCGCTCGTTCATCGGCAACTACGGCGCCTTACTGGCATCAATTTTCGTTTTCTGTCAGGGCGGTGCGAGACTGATTCTGGGACGAGGGATGACTTTTTACAATTTTAGCGGGGAAAATGTCACGTTATACCGGTTTATGCGAACCCGGTAGTATACAAACTTTCTATTATCAAATTAAGTTCATTCGTTGCAAATTGAATATAAACGCCAAGCTTAGGAAACGTCATGTATTTGTTTACCAACGGAAGCGATTTCCCGCGTCCGGTGAGAAGTGAGAACCCGAGTCAAACAAAACCCGCCAATACAGATATATCAATGATTTAATTAAATCCGTTGTCTTAGCTGTGTCATGACTGGTGGTGTCTGGATGTGCAAACATACACAATGTAAAATAATTGGTTATATCCTATTGGAACATCGAGCAATCTGCACGTTCAGACATTTTCAATGATGCTGACATTGGTGGCATGCAATCGGAATCGCAGAACCTTCAGAAGCATATACAGCACGTGTGCTTTTAAAATGGCAGACAAGACATTCTATACAAAAACATTTATTGATGGATGAGTGAAGGCGGATGAAGGACGGATGGCGGTCACTGAGTATCGGCTGGTACCATGAGTTTTCCACTCTAGTCTCTTTAGTGCGAGATGCGGCTGTCGTCGCCCGTCGGCTGCCGAAACAGGAGAATTGTTCAGAGAGGATTGCGGTCCTTCAGGAGGATTGGGGATGATCTGGAAAGGAGATAGAAACGTATGAGACATATGCATCGGTGAAACATTTGTTTCAGCATTCTATGTTTGCTTTATTTTGTTATCATTTAGCAAATTTGCCACTTAGCAGTAACATCGTCTTATAGATCACCTCCAAAAATCGTCATCCTTCTATCGTTTTTTTTTGTGTCATCCTACACCCTACTTGCTATCGTTTTTGTCATCCTACACCCTTCATTTTTTTTTGTCATCTTACACCTTACATTCTATCTTTTTTTTACCTCCTTCCCCATAACTTGAAATGAATTTGGCCACACTGCCAGTACCTTATAACACATAGACTTTTCAAGGTTGAGTCTCAGCGAATTAGGACGCCTCGGCTTTGGGCGAGCGCCAATTTCACAGCCAAACTGGATGAGAGCGGCCATCATGAATATAGTACTGAGACAGCTGGGACCAACTTTTTGAAGTCAGAAATAAAATAAAATAAAAATTGCTGATACCCTGCTTTAGGTGCTGCAGGAGCAAGTTTAAGCTTGAGCATACATAATTGTTGATCCACACCATTCATTTAAGTTGATTTTTAGAAATCCTCCGGTGGTGGCAATATCCCTTCAAGGATACAAAATTGACTACTATTGACAACATTTCACTAAAAACACCTAGTCCTGATGGAAAATGGCCAGTCCCAAAAATAATCACACCATCTGATGCACAACTGATTACTCCATCCATCTTGGTCACATTCACAACTCAAACTGTTTACATATTATTTTGTTTTGTTTTGGGCAAGATTGAGATGTCATCATGTGGCGACAAATTATATCAAATATGTTTCTTTCATTTTCTTAGGATAACCTTGTTAAATTTTCAAGTTTATATTTTGTAAGTAAATCAAACTAATTTTGGAATGTAATTACATGAAATTATTATGAAAAATAATTTTGTATTAAAAAATATTCACCCATGCTGTGACTGCATCAATATTTTGATAGTGATTTTAATTTGAGTCCAAATTGATTCAGGTGAGCCAAGGGATCAAAAATTTGATTCTCTTATAAAGCAATATTGCATCAATTTCTAAGATAATTATTGAACATCTAGGTGGCTGAAACTGTATTATGAGCCACAATGCACAGATTCATGTGCCATTCATCCCATCACTGTTATCCAGTGCTTCATTATTGCTGTTTGCTAATTGGTCATTTTCCCCAATACCATTTCTATTGGGCTGGATAAAAATATTGATGTGTCAAAAATGTATTATTTGGGCCTAGTGCCAGCAACAGAAATGTGTGGATGCTGGACAATAATTGATTTGACTTATATGTGCTGTGAAGTGTGACCGATCACCAATTTGTATTTGAGTTTGAATTACTCTCTGGCACTTCTTACAGTCGCATATGAAGTGAAGAATGGTGTAAATTATTAGTACTGCATTCTGTGAGTAGGTTAATTTATTTTGGGATAAAATGTCCTTTTTCCAACTCTGCCATGAATGCATAGGCATAGGAAAAGGGTGGCAGTGAGGGCCATGACTCCCTCAGTTTTGACAATTTGTTTTTCACTTAAATCGGCAGTTTTACTTTTTAAGACAAATTTCAAAGTGCAACCGATGTACGGAGACGATGTCCTGACGGAGCTCAAATCTGCATGGAAATATCACATAGGGGGATTGAGTTTCCCTCAAAGTGAGATCAAAGTTTGGCTGTCTCCCTCACTTTTTGTTATGTTTCTATGTTCCTGCATGAATGGACAGTTTAAATATATGTCCTTAATTTGCATATGAGTTGATGAAAGTTGATTTGGCCCTCAACAATTCCTTAGATCCTTCTGCTTCAGTCTGCTATGACATGAGATTCTGTTGTCAAGTCATTCATCCAATTTCACTACTTGGAAACTTATTTTTTGCCTGAAATATAAGAGATTTAAACTTTGTCCTTACTCAGGGGCGGTACCATGGGGGGAGGGTGGCAGTTCCCCTGCCAAACTGCTAATTGGGCCCTTTTCAGCCAGCCTGAAGGCTGGTGGCTGAGTGTCCTCTGACTGGCTCAGGTCTGTCTTGGGCTTGTCAAGGGCCTTCCCAGTGTAGCTAAGGTGTCTCTCAGGTCAGATGAGGGTTCTTGGAGAACAGCCGAGGGTGCTCTTAGGCTGGTTAACTGATGAGGGCTTTAGGCCAGTTGAGAGCTCTGTTAGGCTAGCCAAGGGCCCTTTCAGGTTGACTTAGGGCCTCTGAAGAAGGCTTAGGGCCATCACAGAAAAGGTAAGTGCCCTTGCATGCTAGACAGGGGCTGTTTCAGGTAGTTTGTGGGCCCTGTTAAGTTGGACAAGGGCCCTCTCAGGCAGTTTTAGGCTTTGCAGGCCTGCAAGGGGCTCTCAGGCAGTTAAGGACGCTAGGTTAGCTTAGTTATTAACTTAACAGGCCTGACAAGGGCCCTCTCAGAAAAGCTAAGGACTTTCTAAGGCTACACAGTGACCATCTTGGGTATACAAAGTGCCCTTTCTGACGGACCCAGAGGCCTCTTAGGCAGGTCCAGGGTCTTCTCAGGCGTGCTGAAGGATTTTCAGAAAGGTGAAAGGATCTCTCAGGCTTGATAAGTGACCTCTCAAGTGGGTTGAATGCCCTCTCAGAAAGGCCAGGTTCTCGCTTCCCATGCTATAGTAGGGCACTGTCAGGTAGTACAGAGGCCATCTCAGGCAGGGCAAACGCCCTCCCAGGCTAGCCAAAGGTCCTCTCAGAATAGCCAAAGGCCCTCCCAGGCCAGCCAAAGGCCCTCTCAGGTAGGTTGAGGGTCATTTAAAAAAAGGTTAACATTTTTATATTCCACTACCTCTCAAATGCTCGTTCATACAGCACTTCTGGCCATTATTTCTAGATAAAGAGGACTACCTGAAATGCCATACATTTACACGGATCCATAAGAATTTATTTTTGGTTAGCTCTCACTCATTTCATTCATCAGTTCTATGGACGCGGACGTCTAAACTGGCAGAGCATTCTCGCCAACCAGTCTTTTTGGCGATTTTACATTACTGGCAAACACACTTAAGTGCATTTTGGTAGAATTTCTTTAAAAAACTTTGACTTTTGCATTAATGCAGAAGTTATTAGCATGCGATTTCCTCGGGCCATGCTTGTATTGCTGAGCGCTGACATCGTAAGCCATTCACAATTTGCACTCAGCACTTCGATTTGTCTGGGTCAGGATGAATCGGCCTGCTTTTCAATGGAGACAATCTGGCATATACACTCGAAATTCAAATGTGGTTACCTGAAATAGATATCACACCGAGAACAAATGCATCTTATCAGTAGCACAGAGGTCCACTGCTGATAAGATGCATCTTATGCGTCTTATCAGCGTGTCCACTTTGCAATATGACGCTATGTCGCAAAGTGACGTCTTGTGATCTCATCGTTCAGTAGAATGTCGTTCAATCACTGAATCACTGACGGCAAATTTGCATATCAGTGCAAGGCTGAAATGATTATAGAATCAGTACTACTGCGTAGTTTTAGGATCACAAAGTTACGGCTTGTATTAGGTATTATAAGTTGTTTTTCAGAAGACGGACGGGAATGTCAGTGGACGTGTTGAATGTGATTTCGACATTCCAATCAAAGGCCGGACATAGTCATTAGATATATGTAACGGGTGACGCGCGGAAAAATATAATGAAAGCACCGTCCATATTTTGTCTGCTGGTAATTGCCAAATTTGTCCACTCGTCTTCCAGACTCGTCATCGTCTTTCAGATTCATTTTACGATGAACTCATTCATAATTTCATCATCGGATGTTATGGCCAGACTGCCCCACGTGAACAGTAGCTGGCTGCCTCGTGAACAGTGGCTGGCTGCCACGTGAACAGTAGCTGGCTGCCACGTGAACAGTAGCTGGCTGCCACGTGAACAGTATCTGGCTGCCACGTGAACAGTAGCTGTTTGCCACGTGAACAGTAGCTATTTGCAACGTGAACAGTATCTGGCTGCCACGTGAACAGTAGATGGCTGCCACGTGAACAGTAGCTGCCTGCCACGTGAACAGTATCTGGCTGCCACGTGAACAGTAGCTGGCTGACACGTGAACATTAGCTGGCTGCCACGTGAACAGTAGCTGGCTGCCACGTGAACATTAGCTGGCTGCCACGTGAACAGTATCTGGCTGCCACGTGAACAGTAGCTGTTTGCCACGTTAACAGTAGCTGGCTGCCACGTGAACATTAGCTGGCTGCCACGTGAACAGTATCTGGCTGCCACGTGAACAGTAGCTGGCTGACACGTGAACAGTAGCTGGCTGACACGTGAACAGTAGCTGGCTGACACGTGAACAGTAGCTGGCTGCCACGTGAACAGTAGCTGGCTGCCACGTGAACAGTAGCTGGCTGCCACGTGAACAGTATCTGACTGCCACGTGAACAGTAGCTGGCTGACACGTGAACAGTAGCTGGCTGCCACGTGAACAGTAGCTGGCTGCCACGTGAACAGTATCTGGCTGCCACGTGAACAGTAGCTGTTTGCCACGTGAACAGTAGCTGGCTGCCACGTGAACATTAGCTGGCTGCCACGTGAACAGTATCTGGCTGCCACGTGAACAGTAGCTGGCTGACACGTGAACAGTAGCTGGCTGCCACGTGAACAGTAACTGGCTGCCACGTGAACAGTATCTGGCTGCCACGTGAACAGTAGCTGGCTGCCACGTTGAACAGTAGCTGGCTGCCACGTGAACAGTAGCTGGCTGCCACGTGAACAGTAGCTAGCTGCCACGTGAACATTAGCTGTTTGTCTCGTGAACAGTAGCTGTTTGCCACGTGAACAGTAGCTATTTGCAACGTGAACAGTATCTGGCTGCCACGTGAACAGTATCTGGCTGCCACGTGAACAATAGCTGGCTGCCACGTGAACAGTAGCTGGCTGACACGTGAACAGTAGCTGGCTGACACGGGAACAGTAGCTGGCTGCCACGTGAACAGTAGCTGTTTGCCACGTGAACAGTAGCTATTTGCAACGTGAACAGTATCTGGCTGCCACGTGAACAGTAGCTGGCTGCCACGTGAACAGTAGCTGGCTGACACGTGAACAGTAGCTGGCTGCCACGTGAACATTAGCTGGCTGCCACGTGAACAGTATCTGGCTGCCACGTGAACAGTAGCTGGCTGACACGTGAACAGTAGCTGGCTGCCACGTGAACAGTAGCTGTTTGCCACGTGAACAGTAGCTGGCTGCCACGTGAACAGTATCTGGCTGACACGTGAACATTAGCTGGCTGCCACTGCTGGTGACTGTTCAATGCTTGCATTATGCAGCACAGAGACTAATAAGAGGATAAGAGACGGTTGTATAAGCCCTGATGACGTCATATAACCATGGCAGTTGTGGCGCCCGTAATCCCCAATCATCACCAGCATAAGACCGGATCTCATATACATACTGCTGCCTCCGTCTGTTGCTATGAGTGCTATGATGACGAACCTTGGTGAGAGAGTGCATCGGCTGTTGCCAAGCGCGTCTCTAGTATGAGTCGGGACTCGGGCTGGTGCGCTTCAGACCACCGGTTGGGCACAATTCAGTCATTCAGTCGTGGCCGAAAGTCAGTACTTTTCCACGCTACCCAGTATATTCGCTTTCCTGATTCGAGTTTATTCGTGCTTCATTGGCTGCGAATACACTGGTCTGTTTATTTCATTTCAATATTTGCTAAGATTTTTCGAAATATATGTAGTCCAAACCTTTTGAATGGACGGATTTCCGAGGTCAGGACCCGCTCTAAGCAGAGCGTGTTGCGCAGGCCCTGTCCCCTACCGTCCGATCGGGCAATTCCTGGCAGCCGGCAGAATTTAGAGGCGAAAGTGTTACGTGCCCGACATACCTGGCCATGGCCCGCCCCGCCCTCTGACCTTGAGTGCGACCGCTGCCGCCGGCCGCGGGCCATCCCAGTCAGGGGCAAATAGCGAGCGCCGAAGCGACTCGAACCAGGGCTGCCACACCTGGTGAGGTCAGATGCCCAGTGCTCTCCCAACTGAGATACAGGGGCGGACGATCACACACTAACAAGGATCGCTTACTTACAAATATCGTTTCATCATCTTTGTGCTGAGGATGAAATAATCGAAACGCGTACAGACAAAAAATAAACTCTATAACTTATATTTTACATTGTTGCCCATCTGGAAGTTTTAGCGGCGTGTTATTTGTTCTCCTGACTTGAGCTCTTTTGGAAGTCGTGGTTTCCAACGCGCGACGCATAAATTTGAACTAGAAAATCTGGTCGCATGCTTGACCTGTTGACCTTAACCGTGACTCCCAACATGTTAAGGCTTCTTAAAGGGATATTGCCTCCTCCGGAGGATTTCTAAAAAGCAACTGAAATGGATGGTGGGGATCAACAATCAGGTATGCTCAAGCTCAAACTTGCTCCTGCAGCACCTAAATCAGTGTATCGGCAAAGCATTTTGTATTTATTCCAGACTCCAAATCGTTGGTCCCAGCTGTGCTCAGTACTAGATTCATTATGGCCGCTCTCATCCAGTTTGGCTGTGGTATTGGCGCCCGCCCAAAGCCGAAGCGTCCGAATTCGCCGAAACTTGACCTTGAAGTAAGTCTGTTATTACGAGCGAGCGAGAATGCGCTCGTCCTTCCGTGGTGTATGGGAACAATCTGATTATGAGCGACCCGACCCGACCCGTGTCGACGCTTTTGAGAAGCTCATTATCTGCAACCGCACGTCCGATTGACAAGCGGACTTCTTTGCTGAGTAACCCTACCACCTTACCCTGTTTGAAACCAGTGCCGACTCATGTGGGTGACTACCACTGCGCGTGCCGCGTGCCGGGTTTGGGTATCTGGAACGGCTGAGCCGATTGTAAAATTTGGTGTGTGGTTAGGGATCTCTCAGCCTCCACTTTCCCACAAGTCAAAGGTGGGTGCCTCTACACGTGCGCACGTGTGCACCCTTTTTGTATCTCAGAAACTACTCGCCCGATCGAATTGAAATTCCCCATACATTTATTTCGCGCTCGCTCGTTCATCGCCAACTAGGGCGCCTTACTGGTAAGGTATAGGTCACAAATCTCCTATGGTCCCAAAGTCGAGCCATAGCAATTCTTGCTGTTTTATTATGAAAGAGGCTAAGGTTGTTGAAAATATAATTAACTGCATACGCTTTTTGATTTTAAAGTTTACTGACGGAATGGTGATGTTGAGTTTGTAACATTAAAAAGAAAATAATAGTCCGCAAAGAAGTGATTCTAAATAGTGATGAGGCGACTCCAATTTTAGGAATGTGTACCAAGCATGAGAGGTGCAAATGTATTTTTTGTTATCTAATGGGGGAGTTTCGGGACCCAAATTTTGCAGGTAAAATCGGACACGGTTAATCGACTGATACACACCAAAAACTCCATATTGGCCCGCGAGGTGGCAATATCCCTTTAACACGCGCACGGCCGGGGGGGGGGGTTGATTCCCCCCCCCCCCTTTCCCTCGGCGCCGGCCGGGCGCGAGCTGCGACCGGAGTGCAGAGGGGGATCCATCTGCTGCTGCGTTGGAGCGTGGTCGTTGCTGCTGTAGCGTGCTGTCGTCCCGCTCGCCGCTGTCCGCGCGTGCTGCCGCCCCGCTCGCCGTGATCGCGGCGTGCTGCCGCTCCTCTTGCCGGTGCCTGTGCGCTGTCGTGGGGTTACTGTGTGTCTACGGTGAACTGTAAATTGTGAACTGCCGCTGACACTGAGGTGATGTAACTACTGTGATCTGCGAACAGTCAATTGTCGCTGATACTGTGAAGTTACTGTGCAATAAATGTTAACTACGAATATATATATATATATATATATATATATATATATATATATATATATATATATATATATATATATATATATATATATATATATATATATATATATATATATATATATATATATATATATATATATATATATATATATATATATATATATATATATATATATATATATATATATATATATATATATATATATATATATATATATATATATATATATATATATATATATATATATATATATATATAAATATATATATATATATATATATATATATATATATATATATATATATATATACATACATACATATACATACGGGGACTCAAGGGTAAGGCCCTTAAGGCGAACATTCTGTGGGAAGAGGGACAAATGTATAGTTAAACCGGGGGCAAAAGTAGTTGATATGGGCCCTGTCATTGAGGCAGAACTGGGTAGGAGTAGCCCGGAGACAGTTATAATACAGGTGGGGGTGAACAACATAGGACCTAGGCAGAGTGTGAGAATAGTAGCGGAGTACCGGAGCCTGCTGCAGAGGTTGAAGGAGTCCAGGAAACCAGTCATTGTGACTGGCATCCTCCCTCGCTGTGGAGCCAGTGAGGAGTGGTACTCGAGAGCTCTGTCTGTGAACAGCTCAGTTCAGAACTTATGTTCAGCTATGGGGCTTAGTTATGTAGACTTATGGGATCAGTTCTATGAGTGGCATAGGTACTATATGAAGGATGGGCTTCACTTATCGGATGAGGGGGCAAGGGCTTTGGGAGATGCCTACAGAAGTGTCATTCAGGGAAACTAGGTAGGAGGGGGGGTTCAGGGACGCTAGTACTAGGGCATCAAGAAGTAAGCATTGGTAGAAGTTCATGTCAGAATAGGACAGTAGATCATAATTCCCTCAGAATTAGTAGAGTCAGCTCAAAGTATAAGATCACATGTGTGTTGCTGAATGCCCAAAGTATTAGGTCTAAATTTGATGAGTTTGAGTGTTATGTTGCCCTTGAAAAGCCTGATATCATTTGTGTAACCGAGACATGGGTTAGTGAGGGGTATAATAGGGATAGGCTACAGGATTTCGAGTTACAAGGGTATAACATGTTCTCATACTGCAGAGAATCACGGCAGGGAGGCGGAGTGTTTGTATATGTAAATAGCTTGTACTGCACTACTAGAGTTGATGATTCTAGTAAAGTAAAAGAAGTAGAATCAATCTGGCTTGACATTAAAATTGGTACAGGAAACAGAGGAAGGTTGAGGATAGGTGCATTTTACAGACCAGGGAATCTTCCAAGGAACTCCCAAGCTGAAACAGACCAAGATATTTGTGAGGAAATACGTAGGAACTTTCGGGCTCAGTGTCTTATTATGGGAGATTTTAACTTAAGAGAATACGAAAGTATAGCAGAGGAAACAAATGAGTGTAGGTTGTATAGGCAAATCTTTGAAGAGGAGCTTTTCATGCATCAGTTTGTAACAGAGCCAACCAGACATTGCTCCATTCTAGACCTTGTATTCTCAGACAACAGTGATCTAGTTAGTGACATAAGTATTTGTGCAGGTCTAGGAACCAGTGATCA
>JAXIVJ010003941.1:0-22500 GCA_036785665.1 Chirona hameri | reverse complement strand
GTGTGTGTGTGTGTGTGTGTGTGTGTGTGTGTGTGTGTGTGTGTGTGTGTGTGTGTGTGTGTGTGTGTGTGTTGTGTGTGTGTGTGTGTGTGTGTGTGTGTGTGTGTGTGTGTGTGTGTGTGTGTGTGTGTGTGTGTGTGTGTGTGTGTGTGTGTGTGTGTGTGTGTGTGTGTGTGTGTGTGTGTGTGTGTGTGTGTGTGTGTGTGTGTGTGTGTGTGTGTGTGTGTGTGTGTGTGTGTGTGTGTGTGTGTGTGTGTGTGTGTGTGTGTGTGTGTGTGTGTGTGTGTGTGTGTGTGTGTGTGTGTGTGTGTGTGTGTGTGTGTGTGTGTGTGTGTGTGTGTGCTCTTTCGATAGAGCTTGTCTCGAGCTATCTAATGCAGTTTCCCGCTTGTCGCTACGTTGCGTGGTTTTCGAGATCTTAGGGGGGCTGAAATCACCCCCCCCCCCCGACCGTTCGTGTTTGGCACAGACCACCGGCCGTTCGCGGGTTAAGGTAACTGCAATCATCATCGAAAGATAACATCTTAACTTTTCACGCACGTTTCTCTTATGTTCTTCCAGACGGGCGACGGCGAGCGGGCGGCGCGTGAGCTCCATCCAGCTCCTCTGACCGAGCAGCGTGGGCAACATCATCACCACCATGTCCACCCTGCTGCGCGTCACCTCTGCTGGCGCCGGTCTCCTGGCCGCTGGCCTGCTAGCCGCCTCCAAGTCTCGGCGCCGGCCTCCGCAGTCTCCCCCTGACACCCAGCGCCGCTTCCACGGTCCGCTGCCCACCCGAGCCGAACAGCTGGAGGGCCTGCGCGGAAAGCAGTTTGACGTTCTCGTTGTGGGAGGCGGCGCGACCGGTGCTGGCTGCGCGCTGGATTCTGCCAGTCGCGGGCTGAACACGGCCATGGTTGAAATGGACGACTTTGGTTCAGGCACGTCGAGCAGGAGTACGAAGCTGCTTCATGGAGGAGTGAGGTATCTGCAGAAAGCTATCATGAATCTGGATGTGGAACAATATAGGATGGTGCGTGAAGCGCTCAACGAACGGGCGAATCTGCTCGAGATTGCGCCGCATTTGTCCTATCCCCTCCCGATCATGCTGCCGGTGTACAAGTGGTGGCAACTGCCGTACTTTTACGCCGGCATCAAGATGTATGACATCGTCGCCGGATCCAAGTGTCTGAAGTCGTCTTACATCCTCAGCAAGCGAAGCGCGCTTGAGCTGTTCCCCATGCTGAAGACCGACGCGCTCGTTGGAGCGATCGTGTACTACGACGGGCAACACAACGATGCCAGGATGAACACCGCCATTGCCATCACCGCCGTGCGGCTCGGTGCGAGCGTTGCCAACCACTGTCGCGTCGTGGAGCTACTGAAGGAACCAGCGGAGGAGAAGGGTGGAGAACCGCGCGTGTGCGGAGCGATCTGCGAAGACGCGCTCACGGGAGAAAGGTTCCCGGTCCGTGCGCGTTGCGTCATCAACGCCACGGGACCGTTCACCGACTCGCTGAGGCAGATGGATGACTCGAAGTTGAAAGCAATCTGCGCTCCGTCTGCTGGTGTGCATGTGGTGCTTCCTGGGTACTACAGTCCCGACTCGATGGGTCTCCTCGATCCAGCAACGTCCGACGGACGTGTCATCTTCTTCTTGCCTTGGATGAAGCACACGATCGCTGGCACAACGGATTCCCCTTGTTCGGTGACGCCGAACCCGACACCCAGCGAAGAGGACATAGCGTTTATCCTCGGAGAGGTACGCAACTACCTCAGCCCCGAGATCGAGGTACGGCGCGGTGACGTCCTGTCGGCGTGGAGTGGAATCCGACCTCTTGTCTCGGACCCGAACCAGCCTGACACGCAGAGCATCGCCCGCAACCACATCGTACACGTGTCACCCTCGGGAATGGTCACCATTGCAGGAGGTAAGTGGACGACTTACCGCTCCATGGCAGAGGAGACGATTGACACAACAGTCCGCGCTGCAGGGCTTAAGCCGAGCTCTGGCTGCCGCACTCAGGGGCTTCTGCTAGAGGGCGCCCACGATTGGACGCCGAACATGTACATCAGGCTCGTCCAAGACATGGGTTTCGATCCGGAGGTTGCAAAACATCTGGCCGATACCTACGGTGACCGTGCTTTCGCTGTAGCCAAGCAAGCGGCGCTGACCGGCAAAGCGTTCCCCACGGTTGGCAAGCGACTGGATGAAGAGTTCCCGTACCTCGAGGCAGAGGTACGCTATGCGGTACGGGAGTACGCCGCGTCGGCGGTGGACGTGCTCGGCCGTCGGCTGCGGCTGGCCTTCCTCAACAACGTCGTCGCGGAGCAGGCGCTGCCTCGGGTTGTGGAGATCCTGGCGGAAGAGTTGGGCTGGAGCGCCGCGGAGAAGCAGCGACAACACGACGAGGCGCTCACTTTCCTGCGCACGGAGATGGGTCAGATGGTGAATCAGGAGTCCCGCCTGCAGGTCCCCATCAGTCTGACCGTGCGCGAAGTCCAGACGTACACCAAGCGCTTCCAGGAGCTTGACCGCGAGAAGAAGGGCTTCATCTCAGTCAACGACCTCCGCCAGGATCTGGCCGACCTGTCCGGAGCGCATATTCATAACATGCTGTCCGAAGCGGACCCGGCGCATCATGGCTGTGTTGACCTAGCGGCGTATATGCAGATCAAGGCCGGTCTGAAGGATTCGCCGCGCGGCAGCCGTGCTGGCTTCAGGGATGCGGTAGGGGATAAAGTCAGGATCTCCGTGGAACGAAGCGGTGGCGGCGTGTGACATACAGGGAGTGAGAGAGGCTGAGGTGTGGCTGAGGTGAGCACAAGGAAATGTGCAGTGACAGCGGAGGGGCGCGAGATTTGGGCCGACTTCGGAACGGAAGTGGGTGATGGACAGTGTTGGATTTGTATTTTAATGACCTGGTCACGGAGAGTAAAAATCCATAGGTGGAGAGTAAAAATCCATAGGTAGAGAGTAAAATTGTATTGTCAGGCAAGTTAAGATTTTCATTTTTGTTTTAATTATTTTACTTGGAAAGTAAAAAATCTTGATTTGTAATAGATATTAAATCCTTGTGAGGAAATTGAATTATATTGTAACTACAATGTCGGTAAGATCAGGCGAAAAGAGAGCAAATTTCTTGAACAAATATGAAGAGAGCAAAATTCTTTGGACCCAAAAAGTCCAGAAAATGGCCCAAATTCCAAGGCTGCACCACGGTGATAGAGCCGGAACATGTGTTAGACCTGTAAAATGACTGAGAAATCTACAAGGACGATACGGTAAAATGACCGAAGAATCGGGGATGCAAAACTACTTACGAATCTGTGAAGACGGATGCAAAACGAAGAAGGAGGAAGGAGGAACGAGAACGCAAAATAGCTGAGGAATATACTGGGGACGAGAAAGACTAAGGAGGATGCGTGCCGCGGAACGAATGAATATTGAATGGGATGATTCAGTGCAATAGCAGACTGGCGGGTGGTGGCCGTCTCCACTCTGGTTGTGATCATTCGACTTTGTGTGATGTGCTGAGTCGGTGATACGATCTAATGACGAACCCTCGCCCGCTCCGCCGCGAGAGAGCGAGCGAACGAATCAAAACAGCGGCGAACAAAGAGCGCCATGGGCGGGACGCGCGTCAAGTGGTAAGCAGAGCATGGCACCGGGGGAGCGAAAACCACAGCAGAGCATGGCACGGGGGAGCGAAAACCACAGCGGCCGCGGCGGCTCCGGTGGTAAGCAGAGCATGGCACCGGGGAGCGAAAACCACAGCGGCCGGCGGCGGCTCCGGTCGCAACTTGTCGGCAGCAAACCGACTGTCAACCACTGTGACTAGAGACTCGGTGCGTCATGTAACCATGGTGGTTGTGACGCCCTTAACGCCCACGCCATCACCAGGGACTGCCTAGGGGTGTCTCACTCCACTGGTGGAGGCCTCTGTCAGACGACTCTGTCCTCTGTCAGACGACTCTGTCAGACAACTCTGTCGAATCCCCGTCAACAAACGAAGGCCTCTGCCAAGGCAATCTGGCGCCAACGATACTGACCCGCGCGCGCGCGGAGTGTGGGTTATGAATGAGAAAATCCCTCGACCCGACCAAGCGGAGGCTTTAGTGAGGTGTTCTCTTCCGCGATAAGCCTGCTTGCCTTCCAGTCTGTTCTCGCGTGGTGTTGGTGGCCCAGTCAGAATATCGTGGTCCTATGGACCATGTCACCCTGGAAAACACGGCCAAAATTTAGTTGAGATAACATTTGGTGTGGCATTTGTGACAGATAGTTGGTGGGAATCTGTGAGTTGTAAGCGCGATATATTTTCCGAGTGAATCCTTATTCTTCTGTACGGGTATTTTTTGTTCTTTTCTGAAACCTGCTCTATTTTGTGTTTACCCTAGCCGAGTGGTGGCGTCTGCTTTGTCACAGTCATTTTATCGGACACTGCCTTAGGCGTACGCTGTTTAAGTTCGCAATTCTGCGTATTGACGTATTCTCTCGCAAGTGAATTGAAGCGCGATGTCTTCGTGTGGTTGGCAACGATCGGGTGCATATTTCGGGTGATACTGGTATGAAAAACTAGTCAGTCCGTCTTTTAGCTTCAAGGAAAATGTATTTATTATTTGCCGTTGCCGGCCTCAAAATAGTTTGTGAACATGTTTGCAAGAAAAGTTGGTGGTGCAATTTGCAGTATCATGCTGAGTAAATATGTTGAGTTGTATGCGCCCGGCTGATAATTCATGTGGAGGCATGGCCATTTTTTAAGGATGGGTTGTTTGGTTGCACTGAATGGCATGCAATACTCTGTTTCGCTTTGAGTTTAGACTGCATCTCAAGAAGTTCGAGTGATATCCTTGTTAGTGTGACTGACATTTCATGTGTTTTTGCTTTCGCATTGTCGGCGAATAAATTGCATTTTTGTCCAGAGGTCTTTTTTTGGCTGTGAATGTAATTATTGGAAGATGACGCTATTATTCTAGTGGCCGGCTAGATGATGGAAATGTTAGTGAACGGAACACAGTATTTTGCTGAATGCTTTAGCCTTTACGGTTACAGTTAAGTTTATAATTGTTATGTTCAGTTATCACACGCAGTCCAATTTTTGCTGGTATGGGGAGCAGCCGAGTCATGAATGTGCCCTCTTATGCATTATTGAGTTTGTATCTCGGGCATGACAGTTTGTAGAAGTTGAAAATGTATATTTCACATTTGGACATTCCCATCAAAGCGGCTTCGTTCCGGATCGGCTAAATGTCCGGTCCGGGCATAAGTCCAGTTCATGTCATTCCACATCGATGCCTTATGCAAGCGCTCCTCTCGGGGAACTTCTCATTATGCAAAACGATTTATTTTGAAAATCACACCGACAAATATTCAAAATGTCCATCAAGAAACACTGACCACCGCTCTGACACCGTTCGGCTGCAGTACGGGACGAGGAGCCCGCAACACGACCACAGTCCCTGGAACACCGAGGAGTACAGACTGTGGCGACATCTATATAGACCTCAAGTGGGACTACTAGCGCCACCTATAGAACAGGACGGTCGTTCGGCTTCAACGTGCCCGCCATGTCTCAAAAATAGTGTATTGAATTCACATTACAACGACGGAGTGAGAATATCCACCCTCAATAAAGTTATGCGACAAAAGACAAAGCAAAACTTGATTTAATTTGCTGGGAATATGTATTCATATTGCCTTTGGTCGCCTGTTTTATCTTAGCATCACTCCATATCTATCGACATGTCAGAGTTTCACAGGTTCACTGCGGAGCCACAAAAGGGCCGACTCGTCCCAGTCTCCACTCTGTGTTCTCAATGTGTCAATATTTTTGTGTTTCCTTTCAGGAATCACCGACAATATTAGGGCATCAGCAGCAACAAGTCCTGAGCTTGGCTGGCCATGCCTCGGATTGTCCATCCAAACTGAACTCGACGCATTTGAATCACTCTCGGGTCACATTCGGTACAGCATGTTCTTTCGTCCGGGAGCTCTTTCTTATTCGCATTCACTTAAGCACTGCATACTATATCCATCTTCGAGGCACTGTGCTTCGCTTTTGTCGGGTAATATAACCATTCCACGGCGAAGACACTTTAACCAGCGCAGAATGGCGAACCACTCACTGAACGTTTCCCTTGGGAAACCGTCACATATTTCGTCTCCATACTTTATCTCTGGCCAATATCAAGCTTCCTGAGTCCTGGGGCAGCTATCCGAGGTAGGAGATGAGAATAATTAACAGAATGACGAGGATGATGGCCACGGCGATGCCGCATCCGATGCGCATCTTCCGTCCACTTCGCTGCTTCTGCAGGGCCCCCTTCAGCTCCTTCGCGCCCTTCTCTGCACTCACCGCTGTCTGGAATGTCTGTGAAGGAAGGATACCACGGGGTCAGATAGTCATGTGGGTAGATACTGATGCTGGACGCAGGCAGGGACGCAGCCAGGGGGGGGGGGCTATGGGGGTTAAAGCCCCCCCCCCCCCCCCCCCCCACACCCCCCACCCCACCCCACCTCACCGTCGCGGTTCAGAGGGGCCCAGTTCGGGTCTGAGAGGGGCCCATCGTGGACTCAGAAAGGGCCCATTTCAGGCCTGATAAAACCCAATTTAGCCTCAGAAAGCGAGCAGCTCAGGTCCAGAAAAGGCCCATCTCAGCTCTCAGACCCGGGAAGGGACTATCTTAAGTCCGGAGAGGGCCCATCTTGGGCTCAGAAAGGACCCATCCCATGTCCTGAAAGGGTCCATCTTAGGCTCTGAATGGGCCCATCTTAGGCTCAGAATTGGCCCATCTCAAATTTTGAAAGGGCCCATCGTGAACTCAGAAAAGGCCCATCTCAGATTTGGAAGGGGCCGTCTTAGGCTCAGAAAGGGCCCATCTCAGGTCTGGAAAGAGCCCATTTTAGGCTCTAAATGGGCCCATCTTATGCTCAGAATGGGCCCATCTTAGGTTCTGAATTGGCCCATCTCAGGTTTTGAAAGGGCCCATCGTGAACTCAGAAAGGGCCCATCTCAGGTCTCGAAAGGGCCCATCTTAGGCTCAGAATGGGCCGGTATCAGGTTTTGAAAGGGTCCATTGTGAATTCAGAAAGGGCCGTCTCAGATCTGAAAAGGGCCCATTTTAGGCTTTGAAAGTGAGCAGCCTGCATCTCAAGTCCGGAAAAGGCTCATCTCTGATCTTAGGCCCGGGAAGGGCCCATCTCAGATCCGGAGAGGGCCCATCTTAGTCTCAGAAAGGGCCCATCTCAGGTTTGGAAAGGGCCCATCTTAGGCTGTGAATGGGCCCGTCTTAAGCTCAGAATGGGCCCATCTGAGGTTTTGAAAGGGCCCATCGTAAACTCAGAAAGGGCCCGTCTCAGGTCTGGAGAGGGTCCATTTTAGGCTTTGAAAGTGAGCATCTCACTTCCGGAAAAGACTGGAAGACCGGAAAAGATGTATGTATGTATGTATGTATGTATTAAAACATGAACTATCCACACGAATGAGGTTTTTACAGTTGTTTGTCATGTTGGCAGGTTACACAGGGTACAATACAAAACACATCAGCATGCACCTTCACACTTCCACACACGCATAAAACTCAGTGCACCTCGCATGTCACGTCAGGTATGGCGCCCTGGCTCCAGGCTACGCTTCAGCTCTCTCATGAACTTGCCAGCAGACATGCACTCGAAGTCGCGTGGCAGACCGTTCATATTGCGCGCAGCGCGGTAGGCAAAGCGCCTCTTTCCGGCCTCTGTCCTGACCCGAGGAAGAGATAGGTAGTGGTCCTGTCGGGTCGTTCGAGAGTGCGCCGGTCTCTCACAGTTGTGAGAAAATAGACCGGCGAGACTCTCCGGCTCAGCGGTGCTGCGGACTTTGTGGAGAAGACAGAGGGTTTGATAAAGGAAGAGGTCGGGAGCATCGAGCCACCCCAGTGCTTCCCGCACCTCCGAAATGTGGTCAAACTTGCGTTTTCCGGAAACGACTCGCGCTGCAAAGTTGATGAGTTTTTGAATGCGATGCAGGTTTTTGGCAGAGCCGTTTCCGTACACGACCAAACAGTAACGAATGTGAGAGAACACTAGGGCGGTGACGATTTCGGGAAGTATTTGTGACGGGAGGTAGTGACGGATATGGGATAGACTGACAAGGATACCGCAGCACTTACGGCAGAGGGCTGACACATGAGCGTCCCAGGTGAGGTGCTGATCAAAAATGACACCCAAGTTGCGTGCCTCTGAGTGAGGTACCAGGTAAGTGTCACGGAACTTGATAGTAAACTGAGGAAGTGAACTTGATAGTAAACTGAGGAAGTAAACTGAGATGTCTGGTCTTAGGCCAGGTAATGGCGAATCTCAGGTCCAGAGAAGGTCGTTATAACTTGGCCTTGAAAGGACAAATGTTGGGTCTGGAGAGGACTGGCAAGGGCCCATCTTTGAGCTGGAGAAGGTCCGTTTCGGTAAATTCGGCCCAGAAAGGCCCCAGGACTGGTTAGGGTTCATCTTACCCTTGAACTCAGACATGGCATGATCAATGATGGCTCACGTGCAGACCAGAAAGGGCCCATCTCAGATGTGGAAAGGGTTCATCAAAGTCGTATAAAGCCCCCCCCCCCCTCCCCCGTCCCCCTGTCTCGAGTCTGGGAATAGTCCAATTTAGGCTCGGAAAGGGTCCATCTCAGGTCTGGAAAAGGCCAATCAGAGGTCTTGAAAGGACCCATCTTTAGACCAGAAAAGGACCATCATCGGCTCAGATGCCTGATGCCTCAAAAAGCTGCCCTTCTGGCATCTCGGGGGGGGGGCAAAAACCCATTTTGCTCAAATTGGAGGGCAAATGCCCCCTGCCCCCGGGCCCGGGCGTAATGGGTTACATTAACAATGCTGCGTCAGGCGTCGGCAGTGTATGGGGGCGGGGGGGGGGGGGGCGGGCATTGACAAAAATATAAATAAATACAATACAAATGAGCTGGGGCAGAACAAAAGCCTTGGTCGAATGAATCCTGGATCCGCTTTTGTCATCATGATTCGTGATCTCATTGTTTTTCAGATTTGTGTGAGGGGTTTTGGTATTGGTGGTATCCAGTCGTGGTGGAGGCGGGGGAGGGGGCAGGAGGGACAAGTTGACCCCCAACTCCAGCTGAATTGAACATTTACCCTTTGGCGTTGCATGAAAAGAATATATTTGCATAAATCAACTTTGCCCCCCCTAACTCTATGAAGAGCTTCTGCCCGCTGCCCCTGATGTTGTCACCCCCTCTGCCCCTTCCCTTGCTAGACCCCACAACATCACTAGCGGATCCAGGGAGGGGGGGGGGCAAGGCGGCAATGGCGTCGCCACTGCCGCCACATCACACTTTGTATTATGTTTATAAAAATAAAAAATAAATTGGGGGGGGGGGGGGGCATCAGCCAATGCTAAGGGGCCCACTTCGGTGTTAGCCATTTTTCAATTTTTCACCCAATTTCCTTCTTTCAGCCCATAAAATTGACAAATTACTAGTTAACTGAAATTGATAGGTAAACACTGACAAGGACAGCAACACAATTTCGAAGCCGTTGAATGCTCAATTATCGCCATCGGTGGCCAATTAAAAATGCACCTGAAAACCACGTTCCTCATGCATAATTTTCACATGCCAGCCGGAGACGGCAAAATTTAACTTACTCCGACTCCTTCAAAAATTACCGACTCCAATAGACACAGATTCCGACTCCGAGTCCGCAAGACTGCTTCCGACCGACCAATGGCTCTCTCAGCTCTCCAGAATGACCGAGAGCTATCTCAGACTTGCACAGGGCCCTCTTAGGTCTGACAATGGCCCTCTTAGACCAGCGTAAGGCCCTCTCAGATCAGACGGTGGTCATCTCTGGTCGACCGATGATCCTCTCAAAGAAGCTCAAAGAAGGTCCTCTCCTAGGGACTTAGGGCTCTCTTAGGCCGGAAAAGCGCCCCTCCCCTTGGACGATTAAGGGTCATTTCAAACTGGTAAACAGACCTCTCAGACAGGCATAAGGCCCTCTCAGACATGGAAAAGGTCATTTCAGAAGAACAAGCAGCCTATGGCTCTAAGGCCTGACAAATACTGTCTCAAACCAACTGAGGCCCCTCAGACCGCCGGGTTCTTTCCGGTCTAGGTTCTTTCCGGTCTAGACAATGACACTCTAAGACCAGCCTGGGGCCCGCTCAGGCCTGGCAAGAGCCACTCGAGCCGACCGATGGCCCCCTCAGGCCGACTGAGTTCTTCAGGCCAACCAAGGGCCCCCTCAAGCCGACCAAGGGCCTCTCAAGTCGATCGAGAGCCCCCTAAGACCGACAGAAGAGCCCCACAGGCACACTAGGAACCCCGATAGGCCGACTAAGGGCCACTCAGGCCAACCGAAGGCCTCCTCAAGCTGACCGAAAGCCCCTCAGGCCGAAAAAGTACCTCCTCAAACTGACCGAAGGCACCTTAGGCCGAAAAAGGGCCTTCTCAAGTCGACTAAGCCGACCGAGGGCCCTTCAAGGCGACTGAGAACCCCCTAAGGCCTTCAGAGGACCCCTCAGGCTGACGATGGCCCCTTCAGGCCGCCTAAAAGCCCCTCGGGCCGACCAAGGACCCCTCAGACCGAAAAAGCCCCTTCAAGCTGACTGAGATCCCTCAGACCGAACGAGAGCCACTCAGGCCGACCGAGGATTCCTCAGGCCAACTGAGGGCACTCTCAAACTGACCGAAGGCTCCTCAGGCCAAGCGAGGGTCCTCAGGCCCACTCAGGGTCCCCTCACGCCGACCGAGATCCCCTCAAGCATACCGAGGGCCACTCAGACCGACTGAGGCCCCCTCAAGCCGACACAACGTCCATCAAGCCGACAAAGAGCCCCTCAGGCCGAACCAAAAGCTCCTCAGGCCGACCAAAATCCCCTCAAGCCAGCCGAGGTTCCCTCAAGCCGATCGAGGGCCCCTAACGTCGACCGAGGGCCCCTCAGGCCAACCGAGCTCCCATCCAGGCCGACCGAGGACCCCTCCAGGCCGACCGAGGACCCCTCCAGGCCGACAGGCCCCCTCAGGCCGACCAAGGGTCCCGTCATGCCGGCCGAGGTTCGATCAAGTCGACCGAGGGCCCCCTAGTCGACCGAGGGCTCTCAGGCCGATCCGGCCGACTGAGCCCCCCCCCCTTCAGACCAGCAGGGGAACCCTCAGGCCAAACAATGGCTCCTTAGGCCGACTGAACCCCCTCGGATGGACGAATGACTCCTTCAAGTTGACGGATTGCCCCTTCAGGTCGACCGAGCTCCACTCCAGGCCCAGCGAGGCTCGCTCAGGCTGATCGAGGGCTCGTCAGGTCAACCAAGGACCCCTCAGGCCAACTTCGGTTAACCTCCTGGAAGAGACATGGACGCCTAGGCCCCCTGGCCACGATGACCCGATGCCCTTTGATGGCACGATCCCCTGGATGTTCCTCCGCATCAAACTATCATTTTAGCACGGATGTTAGATATTTAGGATATTGCAATACCAGGCAGACAAAAAGAATGCATAAACTACCAGCCTTATTTCAGGCATTTTTTTACAACAAATTCCATTGAACATTTAAATAGAGCACTCCGATCGCCAATTCGGCATGTTCACCCTCCGCTATTCGCTAATCTGAACGCTTGAGCCTTGTATCTACGGACTTGTTAGCAGAAAAGAATCCATGCCACCAACTTACCCATTATATCATAATCGAAATGCAGTCGCAGATGAATCACAATGCACGTATACTTCTAAGATGGAATACTCCTAAGATTGAATCACATCTTGACATGATGAAATACGCAAAATTCAAAACAAAACAATCTGTACGGGTAGTCCTTGAATTTTTAGAGGGGCACACATTTTGGAAACCATTGAGGTGGGGGGGGGGGGGCTCAGCTCAGCATTGGGGGGGGGGGGGGGCGGGGAGGGCCCTCCCAAAGAGATATAAAGTTCCGCCCCTGCCTATCAGGCACAGCCTCCAACGGTTGACGCCGAGCTCCCCAACCCATCCCACACTCCTCTCCCCAGGGGCGTAGCTTCCCCAGAAACGTTGGGGGGGGGGGGCTGAGCTGGGAAAGATTGCTTAAAGTACCATCAAAATCCACAAAAATACCGATTTCTCCCCGGATTTGACCCACTTCCTCATCCAAGTTGGGGGGCTGAACCGAAGTTGGGGGGGGGGGGAGATAAAGCCCCCTCAACTGAATAGGAAACTACACCCCTGTCTCTGCCTGTTTCCTGTTCGCTGCTCTGCTCACGTTCTCCTCTATGCTGTCCACCATCTCGCCCTGCTGCTGCACCAGAATGGACAGCTGCACGAACATCTCGTGCAGCTGCTCGATGGAGGTCTCCAGCGCGCGGATCTGCTGGTAGCGGTCCTCGGCTTCGTTCAGCTCGGCTCGAGCCGTCTCCACCCGCATCAAAATACCTGGCGACGGGGAGAGGCCGTGTGTGAGACGAGGACGGCTGTGTGAGAGATGGCTCGGGTCATGCAGAAGGCTTGAGTTCAAATCTCGACATGGGTGTTTGTTTGCTTTGAATTGGGCACGGGCGCGTTTGCAGATCGTTGTAATATTGCGTTGATGCTATTTATTTCAAATTTCACTCCATTTCCAACAAAACAAAACTTAACGCATCCAACGAGTAAGATACTCTTCGGTCTTCCATATTTTCTATTCTACACACTATATTCTACTATATTCCACTACATTCTACACTATATTCTGTATTTTATATTCTACTATCACCTCTCCCCGTCCGAATGCCGCCTCGGCGTGGTTACTTTCGTTGAAGATCTGGGTGTCCCCCTGGTCCAGCAGGTTCTCCAGCTCGTCATCTCCGATCTCCGCTCCTGTAATATGCAGCTGTCGCTTCAGGTGGTCCTTCTTCCTGCCGGCAGAGAGGGAGGGGATAGGTACCGTCTAGGGTATACCCACAGTATCAGGCACTCATGGGCGCAACCACCTTCCGAAAGAAGTGGGGGCGGAGGCACTTTTAAGTCGATTCTTGCCATGCAACGCCCATAGGACTGATCCCCAGTGACCCCAGTGGTGGTTACGCGCCTGCGGGCACTTACGCCTTACGGACCCAGAACTAGAGCCCTTCATGTAGTGGGGGGGGGGGGGGGGGGAATCCTGTGCGGGAAGGGGAACGGGACAGGAATGGGGCAAACTTTTGGGAAATTAACGGGCTGGAACAGGTTACCATATAATTTTTTACAACCATAAAAAGTGAAATATGATGAAACGGGTGGGAACGGGAGCCCCATCAATTATAAATTCGGATTGGAACGGGTTTGGGTCTGGCTGAATGGGCTGGAACGTGATGGGGCCTGAAAATGTGTCCCGTGAAGGGCTCTACCCAAAACGACAAAAAGTTAGTTTCGGGCCAAAGCCCAGAAAATCTCACAAATTCGAGAAGTAGTTATATATCGACTGGTTGAAGAAGAAAACCTTTCCGGTGAAGACATTGTTTTGTTTTTATCAATATGGACGTGTGCTCATTTAATCCGCGCGGCGCTGGGGTCTCCAGCCGAACGCCCGGCGCTGGGGGTAAATTTTACCCGCATCGTATCTTCCGAACCAATAACCGCAGCGCGACGCGCAAGGCGGCGATCGAAATCTTTCAGTGAGAAGAATATAACGCATATCCGAAATTCTTAAAATAAGGTCACATGTCGGGTCAAGTGTCAAAATTTAAGTATTTGGGTTCTTGGGCTATACTTTGCATCCAAAGCCTTATATTGCGACTATTATCTGACAAGGTGCTCTCAAATGTATAATGCATCTCCCGCATAAGTAAAAGTGAAATTGTAAGCAAAGGTCAAGGTCAAGATCAGGTCACAAAAAGTCACAGGTCTACGAAAGCCATGCGACACATGTTGCATGGGTTATGTTACACGTATAATTCGATAGTAGCAGCCATTTTCACAGCCTGACCCCATATAATGGCCCTCAGGTCAAGGTCAGGTCATAATAAGAACAAAATGTGAAATTAATTAATCTAAATAAACATTGCATGTTTATAGACTAGTTTTGTCTCATAAATACAGTGGTGGCATTTATTTGTCTGTATCTGGTCAGCAAAAGCCAAAACACGCAATAAAAAAAAATGAAGTCATGAGTTACTTATACTTAGAGCCATAAGTCAGTCAAAAATAAAGAAATTGCTTTGAAATTTGGTTTGGGCATCGTCATTACCCGGTTCTCTAATGTCTTTCGGTTTTTTGCAAATCTTATAAAAAAAAATTGTGGAAATTCTTCAACAAAAAAAAATCAGTTGTTTTGCATTTGTGGGGGTCAAAAACCCAAAATGTCGAAAATCCTAGATAGCCATTTGGAAAACAATGTTATTTCCTTTCCTATGACGCCTTGTATTTGTGATTTGCATCAACACGCTATTTTCTACGACTTTTCAAACATTTGACGTTTTTTCACCAAAAATGAAATGACGTCACTAAAACGTCAATATCTCCCATTTTTTTTCTTCGCTAATTTCAATCAAATTTTGGTAGAATACTGACGCATCATAAGGTACCGAAAGTTTCACTTCGATATCTGTCCTAGTTCTCAAGTCATTTAGAAAATCCGGAGGGGGGTAAAATTTACCCCCCCTAGCGCCGCGCGGGTAAGCCGCCCTCAGTCGTTTTGGGAGCCATGGCCAAGGGCGTAGGCAAGGGGGGCCAAGGGGGCCATGCCCCCCCCCCCCCCCCCTGGAGGCCAGGGGCACCCTCTGGCGACCGAGCGAGGGCCCTGTTACCGACAAAATCCGCATTATGCCGGTAGCATTGTTCGTAAAGAGTTTTTCACTAAATAGTATATTCTAATGTCAAAAATGAAGAAGAAAAACAAAGATAGACGAAATGATAACAAACACGGGAACGAGTACCGGGACGGGGGCGCACGCCGCGTGCGTGTTCCCCACGCGGGTCCCTTCGCAGTACTGACGTACCCGCGTGGGCACGACACAAACGATATCGCGGCAAAGCCAGGCCCACGTGGGCCTGACCCAGAAACGTGAAGCCCGAGTGGCCGCCGGTGTGGGGAAAAGTAAAGTGTGTGAGTAAAGTAAACATATGACTGCCAATAACTTCCATCTGTGCCGCTGGACGTCGCCGGGCACCTCAGACCGCCCGAGCGCCGGGCGGTCCGAACCACACACACAAATAATCATTTTCGTCCGTAACAGGCCCCCTGGGGCCGAAGGCCCCAGTGTTTTTGATTGTGTCAGGCCCCCGCAAAACGCATTACGTCGTATAAAAGAACACCCACGAACCGATAAAAAAAAATCGTAACATAAAGGCATGTATATGTAAATACGTAAAAGGGGCCCCCAGCCAGTGTGGATAGAGCCCTTTACCAGCTTTTAAAGGGCCCTACCGATCTGCAGAGGGCCCCTGTTGGCATTTAGAGGGCCCCTTCCGGTTGTAGAGGGCCCTCTGCCGGCCTTTATAGGGCCTTGCCGATCTGGAGAGGGCCCTCTGCCGGTCTTTAGAGGGCCCCGCCGATCCGTAGATCGCCTGTCAATCTGTAGAGGGCCTCTGTCAGCATTAGAGGGCCCTGCCGACCGGTAGAGGGCCCTCTTCCAGGCTTTAGAGGCCCTGTCGATCTGCAGAGTGTCCCAGCCAATATGTAGAGGGCCCTCTGCTGGCCTTTAGAGGGCCCTGCTAATCTGTAGAAGGTCCCTGCCGATCTACAGAATCGGCAGGGACCGATCTACAGAATCGGCTAAATCCCTGTCGGCATTTAGACGGCCCCTTCCGGTTGTAGAGGGCCCTCTGCCGGCCTTTATAGGGCCCTGCTAATCTGTAGAGGGTCCCTGCCGATCTGGAGAGGGCCCTCTGCCGGTCTTTAGAGGGCCCCGCCGATCCGTAGATCGCCCTGCCAATCTGTAGAGGGCCTCTGTCAGCAATTAGAGGGCCCTGCCGACCTGTAGAGGGCCCTCTGCCCGCATTTAGAGGGCCCTTCCAGCATGTAGAGGGCCTGCCGATCTGCAGAAGGCCCCTGTCGGCATTTAGATGGCCCCTTCCGGTTGTAGAGGGCCCTCTGCCGGCCTTTATAGGGCCCTGCCAATCTGCAGAGGGTCCCTACCGATCTAAAGAGGGCCCTCTGCCGGTCTTTAGAGGGCCCTGCCGATCTGTAGATCACCTTGCCTGCCTGCCGACCTTTAGAGGGCCTCTACCGGCATTTAGAGGGCCCTGCCGACCAGTAGACGGCCTTCTTCCAGTGTGTAGGGGCCCTGTCGAACTGCAGAGTGTCCCAGCCAATCTGTAGTGAGCGTAGAAGAACCTCTGCCGGCCTTTAGAGGGCCCTATCGATCTGCAGATGGCCATCTGCCGGCCTTTAGAGGCCCCTGCCGATCTGTAGAGGACTCTAGGTTGGCCTTTAGAGGGTCCTGTGGTGGTAAAGGTGGTCTGCCGGTCGAGCGCCGGTGAGGCTCTCGAAGGAAGACCAGTGAAAGTTATCATTGTTTTTCAGTGTATGCTAGTAACGTCTGAGAGGAGTACAAGGCTTTGGTAATGTAGGCTTTGACTTTGACTCGAACTCAGGCTGCCACTACCAGGAAAGGTCAGAAGCCCAGCGCTCTCCCACTGAGCTACAAAGGCGGACAAATCGCCCGTTTCCGCACTATCGAAGGTTTTTTAATGTTAGTGTCATAATTCCTACGCCAGAATCCAGATCACTGCACGGTAATTTCGACGTCAATCCTTCAGTACCTTATGCTGCATCGATTCTACGTCTTATCACAACATTTCAATGAAAATGGTGGATTACTTTGGGAGATAATGACGTTTTAATCACGTCCTGTCATGTAATTTTTGGTGGAAAACAATACATACTTGAAAAATCATAGAAATTCGAGTTTTGACGAAAGTTGCAATGAAAAAAGTTGAAAAAAGGAAATGACAAAATATTAAAAATGACTATCTCGGATTTGCGAAATTTTGTGTTTTTCACTCCCAAAAATGAGAAGAAAAAATACACTTGTTTTTCGTTGTCGAACTCTTATTTGTCGTTGTTTTACAACATACAACGCACTGTACTGTTTTAATGATGTGGGCCCCCTCGGCTACGAGGGCCCCTCTGGTCCAATTTGCCCCCCCCCCCTGGGCGAAATTCTCCCTACGCCCCTGGCCATGGCCCTAATGATTTCCTCTGGAATCCACCCACGTCACACATAAGAACGTAAATGTGGCGCGTACTTTTGCCTGAAGGCCATCTCCTCTTCGTTGAAGTGTTGGACGATGGAGAGCAGCTGGGTGCGACAGCTGTTCACCTGGTTCTGAAGCATCTTCGCCTGCGTCACCGTCAGCTCCCGCATCGTCGCAGTCAGCTGACGGGTAGGACAGTGACGTCATTATTACGTCATACGTCAGCTCCGGGATCAATCAATCAATCAATCAATCAATCAATCATATATTTGAACACTTCCAGAGTACTGACTTTTATGTGCTCATGTAACAATAGGTAAAACACTGTTCAAGACAAGACTGGACAGTATATACATACCGTGCATATAACACGCAACACAGGTACACGATATGTTGACAATTCCATCAAAGAAAACAGACAACATTCATAGAACCATTCATCACTCTTGAATTTCATATCTCATTTGGTGTTGTCTGTACTCAGGTATCAAGCCATTCCAATTTTGAATAGCTCTGTAAGAGAAATACCTTCGTTTAAGCTCCGTTCGCACCTGCGGGAGCTGTAAAAGGGGAGCCGTAGATGAACGTGACGAACGGTTTGTCACCTCACTTCGAAAAGAGAGCAGGTCAATCAGCGCAGGTGGTGCATACTCCCTGGCCAATAGTCGATGTATCAGGGTAATATCAGAATCAACGATCATGTTGTCAATGGACGGCCATCACAGCGGCTCAGCCAGTGTTGCAGAAATATGGTCGCTCTTTTTCAAGTTTGAAATAATTTTGGCTGCAAAATGAACGAATTTGTGCAGTAGTCACCACTTCTGAATGCAACACGCGCAGGCAACACGCGCTTCTGAAAGACACAGGCGCAATACCTGATGGGAGGGAAAACTAATCATTCAATCAGGAACACCCTTAGTTCACGCGGTAACATATTTCGTAATCTGCACATGCCTACGAGCACCTGATAGCAGCGCTGAACGGTCAATGATATGTGGTATTCCCAGGTAAGGGCGGGATCAAGCACGACTCCCAGCACTTTAAGCACAGCCAGGTCACACAAACACGACTCCCAGCCGTCAGCTGACGGGTAGGACAGTGATGTAATTATTACGTCATACATCAGCTCCGGGATCGTCTCCGTCAACTGACGAGAAGGACCAGTGACGTCATTATTACAGCAAATGGAAAAGCGCCCCCTGCACTCATATTTCCTTAGGCCCCATACTATACTCCCCTGTACTTCCTTGGGTCCAGTGGTGAATCTACGTTTGGGCAAAACCGGCAATTCCTCCCCCCCCCCCCCCTCCTAAAAACAATCGTTAGGCAAACGTACGTTTTACCCCTCTCCCCCCCCTCTCCCAACCGTTCCGGGAAGTTGTGATTTTTGTTCCGGGAAGTCGTGATTTACCCCTTCCCCCACACACACACGACTCTTCCCGCTGACGACCCGACGCTACCCTACCCCTCCCCACTCAACAACTTTCCGCTGACGAAATGGAGCGAAATCCCCCCCCCCCAATAAAAAAAATTGAAACCTAGATCCGCCACTGCTTGGGTTCTTACACCCCACTGGTCACCCTTGCTGACGACGCCTTTGCGTCTCATGACAAACACGCGTCTCATATATGCGACTGCCAGTGGCGGATCCAGGGGGTGGGTCACGGGGGTCATGAATTCATGGCCCCCTTGTGCCATGTGGGTACCATCGCGCCGTGGGGGCACCACCGGGCCGTGGGGGCACCACCGCGCCGGTGTGCCAGGGGCACCAGCGTGCCGGTGTGCGGCACTGTGGGGCGAGGAGAGACACCGAGGAACTTTGCCTCCTTGAATCCAAGAGGGAAAACAATCTGTCAACAAAATCTGGTGCCAAAAAAAGTCTGGTGCCGCCATGAAATCACAAGCATTGGTCGCTGGAAAACAAAATCGCGAAATGATGCTAAATTAAAATTGTTAAATTATGCCCAAAAATGTCCCTTCATGCCTCCCGTCCCTTGGGCTATGAAGGGGCACCAACGTGCCTTTATACCAGAGGCAATAACGTATCGGACTCGAGGGGCCCTGAGGCCCCTTGGGCTGATACATATAGATTATAGAACCTTTTTGATTTTTTTTAGCCTAGTTATCCAGACAAAAACAAAATAAAGCAAAAATTCCGCGCAGTGCATTTTTTCCAGTACGAAGGGTCTAATATAGACTGTACACACTGGCGGCCGCAGGGGAGGAGGATATGGGGGCCCATGGCCCCACCTTTGGCCTTACATGGGGGGAGGGGCAACATGTCTTTTGACACCACCTTTTGCTCCAGACATATTTCCTCGATTTGACCCTGCATGCTGGTTCCAATAGCAAAAAATGAGTTCTCGAACCCGCTCGAAACCTCAAATTTTGGCGACGCTTTATCGCATGCATATATTGCATAAGATTTACTACTGGTAAAAGACCCCCCCCCCCCCCCTCACCCGTGGTCACGAACATCGACTTCCCTCTTCGTCAATTATTCATCAGCCGTCTGGGGCCGCCCTTGACTGGACAAATACTATATTTTAGCACCATCCGCGGCACTTTAAATGACAGAAAGGATACGACTGATATTGCAAATACCTATAGCCAATGTTGTCAATAAAACAAAATGCTGAAATAGGGGCACCCTCAAAATATAGTGGACCAAATCCGTTGAGTTTTCATATTTGGGTACAGGTAGGGGTACCACTGCAACTGATGACCTCCCCCTTGAAGATTTTCTGGATCCGCCCCTGGCGATTGGATATTAATAGGTCGGCAACATGGCAACCCATTCATATGCAGCCACACAACCGTCTGAACGAACATAAACACCCCTTCCTTGGGTGGAGTTTCCTGTTCATCTGGCGAGGTCATTGCCCCACCAATTCTCTTCAGTTTGAATACGTTAGAGGGTGATAATCACCTTTTAATTTTGTTAGCAACAACTTATTTGGCTGCCGTTATGGTATTAAAATGTTGTGATCTAAATTTAAGAATTAAATGAAATTATTCCCTAATTCAAAGTTGGATGTTTGGGAAAATTACAGATCGGTATCTTCCCTCCACTATTGGAAAGCGCAACAACGCTTCAATCTGTTCAACGTTGTTGAATAGGCACTTGTAAACAAATCGTCAACACTAAATAGGTCGTCGTAGCTTGGCACCGGTCGGCCGGTGCCAAGCTAAACTGCCGATTTCAATGCAATTTTGTCAAATGATTGTTGATTGTTCATACACATTTTGGCACATATTCGTAAAGGATGAGTGCAGGAAAGATATTGCATACCCTCATGATAAATAACAATGCGTAGGGAGACTAATTTACTGATTTCGTTATCGAGTACTTACTGAGTACCGACCGATATAAGCGTGGATCGCTTATCAGTAAGGAACTGCCAATATCTTTCGGTAGGAATGTTTATATGCAAAATGTGATGAATTTACATCATATTTTGGCCTCGTCTATCGATTTCAGGTGTTACCTCTATTTTTATGGAAAAGGGTGATTATCTCCCTTCAACCCTATTTGTAACAGGCTCCTATTTGTAACAGGGGGGGGGGGGGGGCGGATTCCGCCCCCCCCCCGGAGATCTCGAGATCTACCCGTCCGATTTTCAAAAATGAAACGGCGTTTGGTTTCCCTCAACACGATCTACATTCCTAAATAATAATAAATAAAAACAATTGATAGGGGGGCAACAGGGGACAAAAACCACACATTTTAGTGGTATTTTTGATCCAACATAGCTTTCATGTTTATCGACCGATTTTAACACAATTAATACGAATCGATAGAGATTGAATTGGAAATTGATATATGATAGTGGCGTTTGAAAATTCAAAAATCATAGGCGTGTGCAGGTCACTCAATATGGGGGTGAAGTAAATGCGTAATAAAAATTTTGTTTATGTTTTTTTAATAAATGAAATGGTATGTGATTGTGACATTAGACAAAACAGTTAAAAATCATATTTTTGCCATAGGCGGTACTAGGTTAGTGAAAAAGGGGGGTAAAATTGGAAAAAATATGAACCGCAGACAAGTTGCTACCCAGCACTATAAATATGTTACTGATCGTAGATAGTTCCTTTTTGCATGTTGTACTTCATCATAGGCGTGTCCAGGATCCAAACTGGGGCGACTCAATACCTTTTGATAAGTATATTATCCGCTATTATGATACTAACTAGTCAACAGAGACTATTTCACTTACAACTTCAATTAACATTGCTTACCCCTTTTACCCTACCTGGACTCGCCTATTATCTTATAATCGTTCGTAGAGTAGCCTGTGGTGCGTGTTTCATCCAAAAACTACAGTATGTTATGTCATTGTACGCCCATGCCTCTTAGTTTCCTTGCAATAATATGAACCCCTTTCTTCCATTTCTGAGCGCGCCTCTACAAAAAAATGACTATATTTCCTTTCCTGGCCTCATATGTGCATATATAATTATAAGCTAACCGTCTATTGCGCCGTTATCGCTGGCATATCGTCATCACCAAGACAGTCACCCCCATTTTCATGTGCCTGAACACGCCCCTGAAACTCTATATGTAATAAATTATGCAAATAATGGAAGCAGAAGCTATCTTTTACATCTTGATAACTATAAATGCCCCCTACATTGCTCTATTTGTTTCCCGCCAAGCATTGACTTCCTGGAACCCCCCCCCCCTTTTTCAAGCCCCTGAAACCGCCTCTGCCATGAAATTTTAATGATATTTCATTAACATCAACTAATTTGCACTTGTTGCAATCACCGTGAACCGATGTAACTCCTTCATACTTGAGGCAGTTACGAAGAAACCGTGAAGATCGCATTTCCGTATTATCGCCAAATATCGCCTCCGAACCCACCCAAAACTGTACCCTGGAACCGCCTCTGTTCAGGTTAAGAACTCAAAATTTTGACTCCAAATGCGGTATTCAATTCTATGAAAAGTCCCAAAATTGAATGGGCCTGCTCCCAGCCGTTCTGGAGATATCTGCGAAAAACATGAGGGGGGGGGGTCGGAATCCGAACCCCCTGTTACAAATAGGGTTAAAGGGATATGTTTCATATTTAAACCCACCAATGTGACATTTGCCTCACCAACTTTTGTAAACCCTCCACCCGTGTCCTCCAACTCCATTCATCATCATATACCGCACCTTCTTCTGCAGCCGGTCCAGCCTGCTCTTGATCCTGCTGATCTTGCTGATCGCCGCCGCTGAGCTGTCCTGCGTCTGCTGCCATGCCTGCTGCTGATGCCGCGGCGAGTTCAGCTGGCGACACTGCTGCCGGCTGACCTCCTCCACTGCTGAGCGTGCCTCAGCCAGCGTGGTGCTCAGCTCATCCAGCTCCTGCTGAAACTGCTGCGCCGCCGGCTGCTCCTGGGC